>CM051388.1:9462332-9737332 GCA_028015245.1 Cardamine occulta | reverse complement strand
TTAAAACAATTCAAGGGAGAAGTTTACAAATAATCGCAAGTATGACTAAAGAACGTAGAGGAAAATTCAATTGAGTGCAAATGTATGTCTAGTTTTGTTTGTTTTTGACGTTTCTCCATTTGTTGCAAATAATATCCTTTTAGCTCTTTCATTCATAAAGTCGTATGTGGAATCAAGCATCTCATTAGGGATGAATAATGTTTAAGAAAACGGGTTAAGCGATTGTTTATGCGCTAGACCTAGACGGATGTATACATTATGACAGTTACATTATAGACGATGGATTTAATCAAGCGCATATAGACATGGCGGTTTTGGGGGCTTGTGTAAACAATTAAGGTGGCCTATATGAATTTTCACAAAAAAAGGTCGATACTTTTGGTGTTCAATTTATACTATATTTTAATGTAGACTTTGTTCCGAATTCAGTCCAAAATTTTTTGGTTTTTAAAAGATAACAAATGTAAAATAATTATGTTTTCAATTTTATTTTTGACTCAGAAAAGAATATTTGGTTTGTATTTGTATTGGTATGAAGATCACGTGAGTGCTGGACAGATAGAGTACGTCAAGTGTTACAGATCTATTTTTAGGATATAACACGAAAACGAGACACGTATGGAACGTGTCGACGAGCCTACACGAAAACTCATGATTCATGAAGGGAAGCCTTCACAAGGTTCGTGTCTAGATTCACACTTTACTGTACCAAATTTATTCATGCATGAATCACTGCAAAAAAACCAAAACTCACTGTTGGTTTTATACTATTATGGTTTTGAAAATTCAAAATTTTTTGTAACTAATTAATACGTTTCTCTTTTATTTGGATTTTTGTTTTGGCAAGTTTTAAAATGTGGATATGTGGGAGTACAATTATTTTTGGCATTTTTTACGGCTGAAAAAAATTAACAGTAATAATTAACGAAAAAAAATAGTAGAAACAAACAAATGAAAAAGAAGAAAGAAGAGATTCGATCAAATAAATGTAGTGGAGAGCACATGAGTCGGTGAGTGTGGAGAGGCAGGTGAGAAGTAAGAACAGGACAAAGAAAGAACAATGGAGATGCTCTGTGTAGCGTAAGTCTACATTAACTTCAATGAACCTTTATTAAATTTCCCACTGTTGTATACTACTATACGTATCTATGTTGCACATAAATAAAAATAGGTATCCAAAAGTTTGAAACCTTTTCTTTTTGTCAACCCAAATATTTGAACCCACAATTTCATTTTACAAACTATATATTTGCAACCTAGGAAACCCACAATTTTCATTTTTCAAACTATATCTAGCCGTCATTTTAGGAAGTTCTTCGACCCGGATTTTATCGGTGAGATATTTAACCCTAGATTTATGAGACTTATTAAAGACAGTTTTCTCGTCCATTATCTACTCTTTAATTATTAGTTAAAACCTCTAGAGTAAATTGCTGGTTTCGTACTGGTAGATAATCTGAAACTATATAAGCCGCACGAACACCAAAATATAGCTAGAGAATACAAATTAAACCCCAAGAAAAATAACTCATATATATATGAATGGAGAATCCGAGCTCATCAAGCATAGAAAAACTTCAACATGATTGTTATGACGAGTGGATGAGTTTACAAGCCAAACGCGTGACGGACCTTTAACAAGCCTTATCAAACGGTGAAAAGACCATGACAAGCTTCGAGAATTGATACGAACCGCGATCAGAGATATTGAAGACTACGCGGTAAAACGGTCGGAACACTCCCGTCGATATAGCTCAAACTATTTCGCTCCGACATGGAACACTTGTCTTGAAAACGCACTTCTTTAGATGGGTGGTTGTCGTCCTTCTTCGTTCATACGACTCGTCTACGCCATGTGTGGGTCTCAAACCGAGCTCCGTCTAACTAACTTCTTCCGTAACAACAATATCGCCGGTAAGATCCAGAGGCGTACGTACGTGTCTATCTTATTGAAAGAAAAAGAAAAAACAATTACAATATGTAATTAGTATTGGTTTTCATGAATGTTAAAGTTCTTTTAATTTAGTGTTTAAATACATTTAATTTGGAGATTAGAGAGTTCACTATATATTTTCATTTTTACTTAGTTTTTGATTGTTAGAGAACATTTGGAAAATATATATAATAAAGAAATTATTAACTATAGGCTGAATCTTTTAAAATTAAAAATAGACCATTTGATTAGACTTTAGGGTCTATGATTTAGGTTTTGGAGGGTGATTAAGGTCTAAGATTTATAGTCTGGAGTTTAGTTTTTAGGAATAAAATAGACTATTTTATTAATCTAAAGAGGATAGATTATATTTATGTAGATTATTATTATTTTTTATAATAACACCGTAAAATTAATTTAATTTTTTTTAATATTAATTGGTCCTCCGACCCGCAGGTCGTCTAAACATAGCTCTGGATGACACACCTGGCGGAATCGGAGGAGGAAAGTCGATGACTGATCTAACGGCTGAGCAGATATTCAAGATCAACGAGCTTCATCTGAAAACGGTGGAGGAAGAGAATAAGCTGACTAGGCAATCGGCGAGCTTACAAGAAGACATGGCGGATATGCCTATCGCCGTCACGGCTTTTTACAAAGAGGTGATCGGAGAAACTGATGTGGTGGTGGAACGTGCGCTTGATAAGCATAAAGAGGATATGGCTGGTTTATTGGCTGAAGCTGATAAGCTCAGGTTGACCACATTGACTAAAATCGGTTGAGATTTTAAAAGCGGTTCAAGCGGCGGATTTTCTTCTCGCCGGGACAAAACTTTATTTGTCGATCCATGAGTGGGGAAGATCCAGAGAACGTCGCCTGCTTGAACCTTTCGGTGGTGATTCCGGTGGAGAAGTTTCCGGAGAGTAATCGTAGTTACTTAAATGTTTTAATTCGTAGATTATATATTTTTTGGTTTTTATTTTTAGAGATTTCTTGTTAAAGTTTTGTCTTGTCTTGTTTTGAACGAGTTATATGAGTCGGATCCTACTACGTTACATATTCGGTTTTATGTTTCTCGAATCCCGTCCACTTGTGATATATTACATAACATTTTTACAGTAATGTGATGCATATATAAAGACGACGATCGACTTCAAATGGTGGCGACAAAAAGAAGTGACATAGGATAAGATGAAAATATGACAAATGAAAAGGTATGGTGACATTAGAATTGTAACGTGGCAGTAAAATGTTCTTCCCTTGACGGTCGGCAAGAAAATCTTTACAAGACTCGAGCGCTATTTAACTTCGTCATTTCTGTTGACCATAATTAAAGGTGAGTTCTATATATCTTCTTTTTTGGAGGTCTACTTAAGTACTGATTTTTTAGAAAACGATTTTTCCCTTTGTTTTAAGTAAGAACATGATTTTTCCACTACACACACTTATGCTGTTACGCATGTGTATATAGAATATTTTTACACTACGCACTACTTGCGTACTGATGTGTGTATATAATATATTTTCTAGTTCCTAGAAAAGATATTTTGATTGTTAATGTGAGGATCGCTACTACGAACTTGTTTAGTTAATTAAATCAGAAACATAAGTATGAAATACATTAACAATTAAAAAGAACATATGCAATATTTGTTACACGGACAATGCGTAGGTCACAATAAGAGAATGGAATATTGTTTATAAAGATTTTTGAATAAATGATTACAAATTTAACAAGAAGTATCAAGGTAATATCTCGGAGAGCTTTATGCTCAGAACAATGTTTAATGTTTCCTTCAAATTCAATTTCCCTTGTACACATTGACCTCAACGTGTTTTGCATTTTTCGGAACCATATGTACTTATTTACGAAGTCTAACCTTCGGACTAAGAGATTGTGTTGAACTTCAAACAATCTAGGCCTTAATGAGCCGAGCTTGGAACTAGCTCATGCCAATAGTGAGAATAGGTCGTGGCTGGACCGAACTCGAATTAAGATTTGCTCGAAGCCCAACATTAACATTATCTAGGGGGTCTAGAGGCTGCGCGTGTTCCAATGTTTTATAGCTTTCTAAACAAAGTGTATTCAAAATTTTATGTCATTGAATATATTCCAATGTGAAATTAAGTACACTAAATATATAGAAAGAGTCATCTACTGCAATCGAACGAATAAAGGCAATTTCGCTCTTACCGCCCAACAACATCTATCCTTCTCAGCCCAATTTGATTATTTATCCCATATTCAAGTTATCCAATGAAATTGTCCGACTAGTTTATAGCTTTGTTTGTTTGTTTGCCTTTTTCTGTTTTTGTTAAGAACGAACTATAAGTTTAGGTCGATTTAGACTATCGACAAACAATATACTTTCCTGGAAAACTAGACTACCTTATAGCTTTATAAGAGTAGTAATAATTTTTATCAATTTTGATGTTGATTTCACGCCTAGACAAATTCAAATGTTTCTGCTTTCTAACTTTGTCGGCAGGGAATTCTAGTTCTCATTTTCCACTTTCCAGCATAGTTAAATAATGAATCGGCAAAATAAAATAAAATAACCTCACAAAATCGAAATTCAGTTTCACCCAAAAGATTTATTTTAGAAAGGATTTCAATTTCACCCAAGTTGTTCTACGACTGATATATCATATATGAATATTCTTTTTAAATAATAGTATATCCTAATCTAATAAATTTGTCATAAGTACAAATCCAAAATTAAACAGTAGTACAATAATACAAATAGTATTTAAATAAATAAACAAACGCGGGAATCAAGGATCCGATGGTAATAAATTGGAACTGCATGTAGTCAGGCGATGCCGGGCACATGTGATATTGGCCCTACTTGCTTCATCAAAACGATGCGTTTCGTGCTGGATCACATTCACTCACACACGAGTTTCATGAATGCTCTGCTTATTAATTATTATGGTTCCATTCAGAATAACTTTGACAAAAAAAAATAGAAATACATATATCTTATTCGTATCTTCTCATAGATCAAAATGTAAATCCAAAACACACACAAACAAACAAAAAAAATCCAAAAAGATAGTTTAATATATGAGAAAAAGAACATAATTTTTTAACGCAACAATGATAATTATTAAATTGGTTAAGAACACTAATGAGAGATATAAGGAGCAAAAAGATGGGTTGCTCCATTTAAAAAAAAAAAATTTCCTCTATACAGACAACATTTCCCGGCAAACCCTAATTTCCTCTTTTTAGAATTTTTTTCACCGAATAAAGCTTTCGAGAGAATTATCCCACCACACGTACCTCTCTCTCTGCAAGAAATGGTAAAAACGACGTCGTGTAATATGTTTCCATCAATCAGATAGGGCTATTGACACGACACCGTTTTCGGCTTCGGGTTTTAGCATAAGGTGGTGGGACCCGTGGGAGAAAATTCTGAAAAAGAATCAATAGAAGGGAGGCGGTGGTGGAGAAGCGTATGATATTCCGGGAATCGGCGGTAGTGGTCCCTCGTATATTGATGGCGGTGGTGGGCTGTGGTGAATTACCAGTGGAGGTGGCGGACTGTAGTGGACAGCCGGTGGTGGTGGAGGTGAATTGTAGTAAATTGGTTGTGGCGGTGGAGGACTGTAATGCTCTGGTGGTGGTGGCGGAGGAGAATATACTGGCGTTGGTGGAGGTGGTGGGGATAGATAGTGATAAGTTGGTGGTGGAGGTGAATGTGGTGGCGGTGGTGAGTGCGGTGGTGGAGGTAATGCGTAATGTGGCGGTGGTGGTGGTGAGCTGTAGTAGTAGGGGCCAGAGGGTGGGGGTGAAAATTGAGGTGGAGGTGGGTGAGTGCAGTAAACTGGAGATGGCGGTGGTTGTGACGGAGATGGATGCGGTGGATAGTATGTTGACGGCGGGGGTGGCGGTGATGGGAAAGGAGAATATGTCGGCGGTGGTGGTGACGGGAAAGGAGAATATGTCGGCGGTGGTGGTGACGGGAAAGGAGAATATGTCGGCGGTGGTGGTGACGGGAAAGGAGAATATGTCGGCGGTGGTGGTGACGGGAAAGGAGAATATGTCGGCGGTGGTGGTGACGGGAAAGGAGAGTATGTAGGTGGCGGTGGTGATGGGGAAGGAGAGTATGTTGGTGGCGGAGGAGGTGGCGATAATGGGGAAGGAGAGTATGTTGGTGGCGGTGGTGATGGAGGAGAGTAACTTGTGGACGGCGGTGGAGATGGAGGAGAATACCCTGTACGCGGTGGAGGAGGAGGTGGTAATGGCTTTACACCCGGTGGACTAGGAGGAACTGATGGTGAAGGAGGACCAGGATATGGTGACGGCGGAGACGGGCCGATGAATGGTGGGCTAGGATAACGAGGTGGTGAACGAGAACCCGGTGATGGTGGACTAGGAGAACCAGGCGGTGAGTGAGAACCCGGTGATGGTGGACTAGGAGAACCAGGTGGTGAGTGAGAACCCGGTGATGATGGAGTTGACGGAGGACTATATGGTGAAGGAGGGCTAGGAATTGGAGAGATCGGAGATGGAGGCACCACAATAGGAGGACTAGGAATAACAGGCGGTGAATGTGGACCAGGTGATGACGGAGTTGACGGAGGAGTAGGAGAAATAGTCGGTGAAGGAGGAGAACCAGGAGATGGCGTAGTTGACGGAGGAGACGGGACAGTGCTCGGAGGAGAACCAGGAGATGGTGTTGTAGGCGGTGACGGCACAATAACCGGAGGTCTAGACGAACGGCCACATCCAAAAGATCCACAATCCACTGGCGGCAGAGACAAGAAAGCCGCACATTGCCCCGGAGATCTTTGCGCAGGTCTCGCCGGCAAACAGTTACGCCGATCATCAAACTCAGGCAACCCGAGACATACCGGCGGTTCTCCGGTGAAGAAATTGTTGCTGAAAGTGAAATTCTCCAACCTCGGCAACTGACAAATACTCGCCGGAATCTTACCGGAGAATCTATTATGCGCCACATTTAACTGCTCCAACGAAACCATCCCGCCAGTACTCGCCGGTAACGGCCCCACAAGGGCGTTATAACTGAAATCAAATACGGTTACATTTTTCAACCGTCCGATCTCGGAAGGCAAACAAGAATTAAACCCATTGTTCATGAAAATGATCTCTTCCAAGTTTCTCATATCACCCAAACTCGTCGGAATACAACCGTGGAACTGATTATTCGCTACGACGATAACGGAAACCGGCGAATCTCCCAAATTATCCGGTAACTCGAACCGTAACCGGTTATGGTTAATGAAAATCGCGTCTAGATCTTTGCTGAAAAGCTCTCTAGGAACAGGTCCTTCGAACTCGTTAAACCGTAGATCCAGAAACTTCAACGACGGTAACTCAAGGACGACGGTTGGGAATATCCCAGCGAACCGGTTATTGCTGAGATCAAGCTCGAAAAGAAGTTTAAGCCGATTAAACCGATGCGGTACGGTTCCACAAAACCGGTTCGAATTAACATGGAATAGAGCGAGATCTGTTAATAAACCAAGCTCTTGAGGCAAATACCCAGCAATATCGGCGTGATTGAGATCGATTCCGGCGACGGTACGAATCTGACGATTATCCGGCGCCGGAGCACAGTAAACTCCGGTGTAACTGCAGACATCAGAACCGATCCAGTTGGTAGTGAAATTGTTTGGATCAGAGAGAATAGCTTGTTTCCAAGCTTGAAGAGCTATGTAAGCATTTCGAAGTCGTGGATTCTCGAAAACCAGAGATGGATCAACGACGACATTCTCGCCGCGGTCACCAAACTCGAGTAGCTGGCGGTGTCGGATTAGCCGAACTTCGTTGTCGGAGAGATCACCATTGGAAGTGAGTTGGTGAGAGTGAGTGAGGGCTATGAAGGCGAAAAGAAGAACAAGAAGGACGTAGATCTGAGACGTCTTCTTCATCTTCGTCTTCATTGCTTCACACAACAAGACATCTGAGAGTGGAATGGCAGGTAATGGGAGATTTGAAGGATGAAGAAGGTTAAAATAGGAAAAATAAGTGTGAAAATTTGCACTCTTTGAAAAAACAATAGTGAAGAAGGAATTATAAATGAGAGAGACAGCTCAGCCCTACTCATATTATAACACGCTTTTTTTACACTTTTAGAAAAATCTTAATCATTTTATTGATGTGTCCATAAATTTCATAACAAATTAATAAATGTAAGATCGAGTTTCTGGATACCTTTTCGAACTAATCACATGATTGATTATACACTACTTTAATGATTTGGTCAACACTAAGCTTGGGTTTAAGACAAGTACATTGCTCTAGGCACTAGACAGTTTACTTTTGTTTACCATACCATCAACTATTGGAGTACAATATAATTATTACTCCGATCTTAGTAACTAATATTGGAGACATTGTATATATAGTGATACGATTTGCATCCGATCTTGGTAAACACAAAATTCATTAGCAAATATAACGATTAGGCGATCACTCACATATTTTTATCAATAACATATTTTTGAAGGATTGTGATTTTTCTTCTATTATCCCATTAGCTTACAAATTTTAGGACACAAACTAAAAAAGAATATTGAAAGAGACTCATTTCAATTGGAACTATAGAACCAATTTTTTGTGGAGTTTTAAAAGTTAGTATTCCTTAGGTTCAATTGAATTGAGTCTCTTTTCAAAAAATTCTTTTATTATTATTTTTATCATTATGTCGTTGTAAATTACTACTGATAAACGTCTAGTCATTTTGATCAATATTGATGCTCTTGTACAATTATTTTTGACTAAAGTTTCCAATAGAAATGACGGAGAGCAAGATGAAAATAACAAAATATACAGTATATACATTTTAGTTGCTATTTATACAGTCCTGGTCCGGTCTGCATTGTATTCATTTAAAATTTAAATAGACACTCGGATTAATTTCAATCCAAATCCAAAAAGAAATAAGCTAAGTTATCATGTTTCTTATTTACAGAAGTTGAACCGAAATGAACCCAACCATCATTTCTGTTTTAATATAATTTCTTTTTATCGACACTATAGTATGCAATTTCAAATCTAAATCAAACTTAACTAGTATTTATTCTCAACAAAACAAAACAAAAAAACTTAACTAGTATACATACTTTAATCCTCATTCGACATGAATTACCATTGTTGTTTGAAGTCCACAAGTTGAAAATGGAAATGTTGTTGGGCTTTGTGTTTTACGGCTATGTGTTGTGATAAACTAATAACGTCTAACAGTAATTTAAATGAATTAGTTGAAACTTAAAAGTCACGAGCATTCATTTTCTTTTGAGTTGTCCCAAGTCCAACCATAAAAAAGAGTTCAACAATTAGCTGTACTTATGTCGGAAATCTTAAAACGACATGACCCACAGTTTATATATATTTAAAATTTTACTAGACCGGATTGAGAAAGTATAAAGACAATAGTATTATTGCGACAGTATAAATAGCCTGTGTATGATTGTATCACGAATGAGTATGTTAAGAATCCTGTCTGAAATAAGATGAGACTTAATGTTGAATTCCGATTTAAGCTTTGAAGTATAAAGTTAATCTTTTATCAACAAAAAAACTTTGAAGTTTGAACTATAAAGCTTGCTTGAAGTTTGAAGTGTCTGGAAAACTCTGATGGGAAGAAAAGATTCAATCAACTTAAGCTTTTGTCTCAAAAACCATTTTAAGGGGTAAAGGTATAGTAAACCGAGTACAAGTTGGTCTGGTTGTTAGATTTGGTTTAGTGGAATTTGTTTGGTCGGTTTATTTTTTTTTGTTTTTCTGTCAACATGTACCATTATAGAGGTACTTAAACTTACAAAGAAAAAGCACAGGAGCTAGATCTAACACACTATATGTGAAACTATTTAATTTTATATTTATAACATGGGAAAAATAAGAATATAAGAGAACTAAAAAGCTTTGAAACCCAAAATCTTTGCTATAGAAAAAGCTGGCCAGTCTATGGAATCTATCATCATCCTCACTAATTCCAAGCAGTTTGTCTAGAAAGTAATGGTGAGCTCCTGTTACGTTACAATACCATACATTCCATAATTTAAATCAAAACTGATATCTCTATGCTTAAAACAAAATTCTTAATATTACTCTTGATAACAAATTTTAAATTGTAGAGAAACTGAGAAAGATAGAAAAGTTGTAACCATATTAAAATTTTGCAAAATGTATTTATATGGAGGCGTAAATCACTGGGTTGGTTATAATTCGTAAATCGTGGTGCTAAAATTGTTTCCGGACTAAGTATTTCTCTTCTCAGTTCTCACAAAGGAGTGTTTTTATCTTTGTTTCATTAAATATTCGTGAGGCTTTTTGTTTTTACAATTGTATTATTGGTAAAACTGATTCACTAAAATCGTAACACCTAAAATAACATTTTAAAATATATATTAGTTAATCTTATCATTTTAACAGTCTTCGTTTCTGTCATTAGATTGCTAAACCTTTTTTGTCGGCAATTGTATTTACGGAATTATCACAAAAGAAGATATTTTGTATATTTAATTTATTTTTCAAAGTGAAATTGGTCCAAAATAATTTGTCGTCCTAGTATATTCATCCGTGTCCTTTTGTCTGTTTCCGTCTAAAAGCATCCTAAAACCACCAGAGGAAACGTCTAATTTAATAAAGATTAAACCCCCACTGTAATTTCGCCAAAGCCTACCGTATGTTGATAACACGTAACGTCGTACATGCATGTAGTAATAATTATAGTTTTTTTTTTAACTCGGAAGACACACAATCTATTAAAAGAAAGTACATGTATATGTACTTATAGGTGTCAAAATAGTTGAACCTTAGTCTGTTTACGTCTAAAATACTTTATAAACAAATTTATTTACAAAGTAGATTAAAATAATTTAAATCTAATTATATTTACAAACAAAATAAGTCGGACACTGTTGGACAATAGTTGGCTTATAAGCTATAAAAATTTAAGTCAAAATCAATTTTTCTCAAATTGAAATTCATTCACATTTTTTATAAAACAGAATACTATTCATGATTTCAAACGATTTCTGGCAATTTCCAGTGATATGAATGTTAATGGGATCCAATGGATAGCTCATTTAGATATGGATATTAATAGGCTTGGACGATAATGAACACGTATATTAATAGAAACTATTATTAATTTGTTTGTTCATTATTGGACGGATCAAAATGGACGTGGAAAGGCCATTTGGACACTTGATGCACCAATCCAATGTATATAAGACTATAGAGTAACGTTTAAATTTCTTCCACGACCTTCCCAACCAAAAAAAAAAATATACCAAGAAAGAGAGTTATGGCGAGCAGTTCTTCGAGTTATGGGATTGAGCAACTTCAGAAAGGATGTTACTATGAGTGGATGAGTTTACAAGCTAAGCACATAGCTGATCTCAAAGAAGCACTCATGAGTCAACGATCCAACAACGATGACGATCACAAACTCCAAGAACTCGTTGGTAAAATCGTCGATGACTTCCAAAAATACGCCCAAAAACGATTGGAGCTCTCTTACCGAAGCTGCTCAAGCTACTTTGCACCGTCGTGGAACTCTTCTCTAGAGAACAGTTTGCTATGGGTGGGAGGATGTCGCCCTTCGTCTTTCATTAGAGTTATTTATGCTCTCTGTGGATCCCAAACCGAAACTCAGCTTTCACAGTGTCTTCTCAAGATCAATGAAAACGTCGATGTAAACCATGGTGATTCTATGAGTGATCTTACCGCGACGCAGCTTGCAAAAATCAATGAGTTGCATATGAAGGTTATAGAGAAAGAAGATAAGATAACGAAGAAATATGTGAATTTGCAAGAGGATGTTGCGGATATGCCTATCGCCATCACGGCTTACGCCACGGATTTGGTGGAGGGTGAGGTGGCGGTGGAGGATGCTTTAGATAAGCACGAGGAGGGCATGTCGGTTTTAATGGCGGAAGCTGACAAGCTGAGGTTTGAGACTTTGAGGAAGATCGTGGAGATTGTTACGCCGTTTCAAGCGGCGGAGTTTTTGCTCGCCGGGAAAAGGTTGCATGTGTCATTGCACGAGTGGGGAAGAGTTAGAGAGGAGCGTCGTTTGTCTTGTGCACGTGCAGATGTAGCCACTGCCGCCGGAACGGAGAAGTCAAAGAGATCAGCCGCTTGTTAATGTGACGCGACTGTGAGTTTAAAGTTGACCATGCAATCTTGTGTAAGATAGAGATAAGATCATGTTAAGTGTCTTTCTGTGTAATATGGTCCGAGGGTGCGGCGTAGTGACGAGATGATGCATGCATAAAGCTTTTGCTTTTGTCTTATATAACGAATAACAAAAGCTGCAAAAAGTCAAGCGACGACTTTTCTTTGATCACAGATGGTTTCGCTCTAAATAGTATATACCATGATCTTTTTTGAAGTTATTTTTTTCACTACAGAATTACTAAAGTATTATATATGCAAATTTTCTTTGCTAACTTGATTTTTTTAGCTTTGCTTTAATTTTTAAAAATTAACTAGAAAATTATGCAAATTACTAATTAGATTATTTTTTTTGTAACTAATTAGAATAATTTTCTAACTCTATATATAGTTGTATAAATTTGTATTTTTTCATTTTTAAGATACAAATGATGACTTTACATTTACGATAAGCGAATAGATTTTTTTGCAGCATTGAAAAATATAGCAAAGATACACTTTCGCAATTTTTATCCTTCACGAAAATTTATGATGGATGGTTGATGGTTCTATATATATATGTGTGTGTTCACGACGAACAGTTTTATTTTTAACACATGAAACCACGAAGCGATTCTACATATATTATGCTAGTTTACAACAAATGGATCTGTGATCATTTCTTTCTAATAAATATTTCCGATAAATTTATCTCCACTAATTTGCAATAGTTTTGATTTTCTAACATTTTGACCTTAAACCTAATGTAAAAATATTAATTAATTACTTGTAAACTACTAAACCAACAGACTTCTACAAATTTGTAAGTTTAATTATATTCTAGAACAGTATATTAGAAATTTATTATGTTTCATTACAATACGTGAAAAAACTAACCATATCTAGTATAAACTGGCAATTGGAATTTTGTGGAATTTAGGTGACTGGTAGCATTGAATCTTTACATCATTCGAATATTCCTATTTAGTTTTTAGATTCCTTTTTCCAAAGTTACGACGGTATATATAATATGTAAGAGAATGGAGATATTATTCTATCTGTATAAACTTCTTTTAATTATTCTATTAATGGGGGACATTGTACAATTTTCTTAAAATAATACAGCACTATCATAATTATTACTCCCTCCGTTTCATAATAGATGATGTTTTATCTACTTTATCTTGTTTCAGAAAGTTTGATGTTTTAATCTTTTTACTTTATTTTTATTGATAAATTGTAAATATCAAGATGTAATGATTGAAAAGAATTATGTTACTATTGGTTTATAATTATTAAAATAATTTTTGGTAAGAAAAAATAATATATATTAAAAAAGTAATGATTATTTTCTTAATTTATGTAAAATATTCTTAACATCATGTATTGTGAAACAGAGGGAGTATTATGCAATTTAAACTTTTTCTACAAAAGAATAGACATCTTCATATGGGCTTTAATGGGGGCATGAGGGTTGTGCTGGTAAATTGGGTCACTAGACTCACCACTTGCAATAGCCATTATTTCCATGAGGAAGAAGACAAGGAATTTAAAATTTCACTATAAATATAGGAACAATTTTTTGTTTCTCATTTCCCCAACATGTCACATTTTTTTTTCCCCATCATTTTACCAAGTATCGTCTGAAATTACCAGCTCCAAAACCCTAAAAGCTTATAAAGCCTTATTTTAAAAAAGAAAAGAAAAAAGAAACACAGATCAGACTGATGATCATTAAACACATTCAAACAAAAAATCTCAAAAAAAAAAAAAAAGAGCTACGAGGTAAGTTATGTCATCAATGCATCATCATTCATCAACATCACAATCACCAACATATACGCTCTATACTTACATGTAGTTTGAGAAAGCTCGGCCACATAAAAAAAAACAAGTTTATATCTGTGATTGTCAAATATTACAAATATATATATTCCCCCAGAAAAATCCAAAAGACAAATTGCTGTCAACTTACTTAAACCCCATGTTCTAAAACTCGGGCGTCTAGGCATTATACAGTAGCTCATCATGGTGAATTGGTGCAAATTGATTGACTTAAGCGGTTAATGAGTTGGATGCGAGTTGCCAATTAATCACCAATTAATCAGCCGATTAATTGATTTTTTAAAAATAAAATAAATTGAATATATATACATATATATATTAAAAATGCATAATAACTTCAATATATGTATACATACAATATAATATACTTAATTTGTTTTTTACATAAATATTTATTGATAAAAGGCCGATCCAAAATGGGCTTTAGGCTTGATATACTATAACAGATCCACAAGCATTTAAAAAAAAGAAGGAAAATAGTTTGCCCTAAAACGGAGAAAACGATCGGATCCCGACGACTACCGGAAGCGGAAGATACGATCAACATTTACGGCGAATACTAGGCGGACTACTTTGCTGCACAGTGACTGGTTTTGAACTCCTCAATTGGAGTATTCAATTCCAAATCCGAGCCAACCCCAGTGACTAGCCGACCCGCAACACACCTCCCGAGAAGATCCATCCTCCGACTAACCGGCTCCCCATTGATGAGTCTCCGACCTAGCAACTCACCAAACTCAAACCTAACACCCGATCACCATGAACCTTCTCCGAGACAAAAAAGCTTCAATCCAGTTCAGTTGAAAGCAAATCGCGGTAACTGGAGAGGGGAGAAGGCCCCGTCAACCCCTCTGAAGCCCTAATCCGCGATAGCTGGCAAGATCCATAGATCCGCCGTTAATCACCAAACTCACAACAAAAACCCATCAACCCACCAGGCAACTTCCGCCGCAAGCCGCAGTGGCCAAAGGGCGGTTGAGCCGCGAGAAAACTCCTCTGCGAACCTTCGGCGTCCTTAATCCCGGAGTAATCGACATCGGAGCTTCTCTAACACCTTGAAGGAGCCACAGCTGCATCGTCTGGTGGATGTCCACACCTCGCCGTTGTCGGAGAAGAGAGCTTGTTCACCCTTGTTTCACCGTCGTAGCCCTAGAACCTGCAGTGAAGTTCAAGCCCAAGCAGAAAAAGAGAAAAAACTAGATCTAGAAAAGATGTCTTCGAGAGAGAAAAAGAACAATGTTTTTTGTTTGGAACGATTGGTCTTAATATACTTAATTTTAATACTAAATTAATAATATAATACATAAAAGTAACATATATATACATATTTAACATAATATATTTAATTGTTCTGAATTAATTGACGATTAATCAACTAGACGCTAGATCTACCTTTGTCGTCTGATTCAGACCTAGCGAATTCTATAACTTTGGTTAAAACCAACTTGCTTCACACAAAGACAAACACTTAACATAGTTCCTGTCGATTTCTTTACCCATAAATATCTACAATTCCAAATACAAAAACCTCACCATTTGTGCCGTTTTGTCCGTTGCCATCTGAAAAAAATCAAAGATCCACAAACCAAGAGAGAAAACTTCCAATTTCATGAAAGTTAAATCACGATCTCACAAAAAAATAAAACCCACCGTGTCTTGATTACACGTACCGCCGTAATTGCATGCATTTTTAATTATAGATATTAGGTACATGCACCGATCCAATGTTATATAAGAACATAGAGGAACGTTTGAATATATTCACGACCTTAACGAAAAATAATAAGCTAGAGAGATATGGAGAGTTCTTCTTCGAGTTATGGGATTGAACAACTTCAAAAATTATGTTTCCATGAGTGGATGGGTATACAAGCTAAACACATAGTTGATCTCAAAGAAGCACTCATTAGTCAACGAAACAACGATCACCACCTCCAAGAACTCGTTGGTAAAATCGTCAATGACTTCCAAGTATACGTGGAAAAACGATCGGAGCTCTCGCACCGATGCTGCGCTACCTACTTTGCACCGTCGTGGCACTCTCCTTTAGAGAATAGTTTGCTATGGATGGGAGGATGTCGTCCTTCGTCTTTCATTAGACTTATTTACGCGCTTTGTGGATCCAAGGCCGAAGCTCAGCTTTCTCAGTATCTCCTCAATATCGATGTTGAAAACTTTGATATAGACCATGATGGTTCCATGAGTGATCTTACCGCGACACAACTTGCGAAAATCAATGAGTTGCAAATAAAGGTGATAAAGGAAGAAGACAAGATCACTAAGGAATCTGCGAATTAGCAAGATGACGTGTCGGATATACCAATTGCGGCTTGCGCAACGGATGTAGCGGTGGAGGCTGGTGTATCGGTGGACGATGCTTTGGATAAGCATGAAGAGCGTATGGAGGTTGTGCAGGTGGAGGCTGATAAGCTGAGGTTTGAGACGCTTAGGAAGATTTTGGAGGTTGTGACACCGGTTCAACCGGAGGAGTTTTTGCTTGCCGGAAAAAAATGACGCATGTCGTTGCACGAGTGGGGAAGAGTCAGAGAAGAGGTTTGTGCACGTGCGCCACTGCCCCAAGAGGCAGAGCCGGGAACTCAAACTAGAACCATGTTGTGATATTTAAGGTTTAATAATATATAATCTTGTGTTATAGTATTTGTATAAGTAGAGATGAGATCATGTGAGTGAGACGTAGTTACGAGATGATGCATACATAAGCTTTTGCTTGTCTTATAGACAACTAGACGACTTTTTTTTTTATGAATAATATGTTGTCATGGTTTCGTTCTATACAACACCTGATTTTTGTTTTATTTGAATTGGTTTTTCATTATCGAAATACTAAAATATTATTTTATACGTCTCAGGTAAGATTTAAATGTGTTTTTGTTTTTCTTTGCCAACTAATTTTTTATTTAACCACACATTAATTAGAATAAAATTTCTTCACTGGTTGCCGAAACAGGAAGGAAATATTTACATAAGAAAACTCAGCAAAACTCCTTGATTTTTCTTTTGATTATTTTTTGTTTTTTTTTCTGGTAATATTTTATGATATTTTTAGATGTAATGACTCATGAGTAGTGTTACTGTAAGATTTGTAAGTTTAAAAAATATTTTAAACAATATATTTTGCAAATTATCATTCGAATATTGTCAAAATTATGGTTTCAACTCAAAACTAATTGAAAGTGAGTTGATTAACCCCTATCTCTTATATGTTACTCAAGATCCCATTCCACTTTCAATGTGAAATATTTTTCACATGCTTTTTCGAGATCATGGTCTTTCTAACTATTGATTTTGATAATAATCCATTATAAGAATAATTTTATGTTTAATCAGTTAAGATTGATTGGACATTTTTCTGATAGATTGGATTAATTTTTAGTTCTGTATGATAACATGTGTTCAAATTCTGAAATTATGTTAAAATTTTGAGTTTCTAACTCAAAACCAATTGATAATGAATGAATTAGTCAATATCCCCCCATATATATTATTCAAAGTCTTTTTTCAAAGAAAAAATTCCTTGTAGAATATCCTTTAGTTTATTTTTTAAATTCCTTTTTCCAAAGAAAAAACTATAAATACATACCAAGTTAAAAGATGGGGATATTTATGAATCAAACAAATCAAAGAGTCGAAGGTTCAAAGATGACATGTAAAAGGACTACGTGGCAACTACATCAACTTGTTCCGAACACACGTTGGCGAGATCGAGAGTGCAAGAGTGACTCGGTTTGATTTTATTTTTTTCTTGAATCAAGGAATATCAGATTGCAATTCAAAATAATTATCTAAAACTCGTAAAAATTATAACTTTTTTTTTTACTAAAAATATTTAAAATGAATCCTTAACTACTAGACTACCATTTGTTATTCCGTTTGATTTCTTTAAAATAAATATATAAAAATATCATAATGTAGCATCTCCTATCATATTGTTCATTTTAATTTTAAGCAAAAACATAGATCAATATTTACAAAATCATAATAATATGTTGGTCTTGTTTATATGTTGTGTCAAAGGAAGTTTGATATAAAATATATTATATAGAGTACTATAATTTACCTTTAGTTCATAAAATATCATACAAATTTATATGTGATTTATTTGTTTGGTTCTATCTGCACAAAAATTTTTATTATTAAAAGGTACATATCATTGTACAATTTTCTCAAAAAATATACTGTATGATACTTTTTCTTTTTTTTATTAATCATATTTCTAGGATTTTGACATATTTTAATAAAATATATTAAAATATTTTTTTTTTGAGTAACAAGTTACTATAATTTTGAATCAATAGTATTCTATTTTTTAAAAAAAATTTATAATTTATCATGAATAACTAATAAAAAATGTATTGAAAATAAAAAAAGTTGTAACTTTTTGAAATAATTTTTTTCTAAAAATATGATTAATAAGTAACAAGGCGAGTATTATACAATATATTTTTTGAAACACGTTCAGATGGGCTAATGGAGCATGTGGGTTGTGCTCGTAAATTGGGTCACCAGACTCACCACTTGCAATTGCATTAGGAAAAAAAAAATTAGCCATTATTTCCGTGATGAAAAAGACAAGGAAGATCTGAAAATTTTCGCCTTAAATTTAGATACAATTTGCCGACAAAAAAAAAAAAATTAGCTAGAGTTTCTGTTTCTTTTTCCCTTAGCAAGTTACATTTTTATTTCCTTTTTTTGGTTGCAAATAATACATAAAAAAGAGCAAACAGACTGATAAATGGTGATCATTAAGCACATTCAAACAAAATCTCCAAAAGAAGTAACAAGTTAGTTATCTTATTAATGCATCATCTTTAGCAATTCAACGTCAAAGTCACATCACCAACATATATGCTTTAGTCACATGTAGATCCAACAAGCTTTGCCACATCAAAGAAAAATACAGTTTTTGTGATTGTCAAATCTTACTGTTACAATAATTTCCCAGAAAAAAAGCCAAGACAAATTAATATCAACTTAAAAGTTAAAACCAACTTGCTTCACACAAAGACAAACACTTCACATGTGGTTCCTGTCAATATCTTTACCCACAAATAGATACAATTCCAAATACAATTCCCGCCATTAAGATCTTCAAGAATCAACAAAACAAGAACATGAACATTCTTCTCTGCTTTGTTGTTCTTATCCATTTTTAGCAAATCAAAGACAAAAAAAAAAAAAAAAAACAGAACCAACCAATGTTTTACAGATAAAAAGAGGGTGTTTAAGAAGAAGAAAGCAAGTTTCTTTTATTTATTTCATTGTATTTATACATATCAAAGATCTGATTATGCGAAATTGTTTACAATTCTCCCATACAAAAAAAAACTGCTAAAAGGTTAGTAAAAACATAACTCAACTTCTCTAACGACTCTCCGACAGCAAACATTACATAATATTACATAATTCGATTCTAAATTTCACCAACCCTAAGCAGCTTTTTTCCAATTCAGATAAACAAAACCCAAAACTCCCATTAGAACAATAGGAAAGGAGAATCGAAACGTATTCATAACCCCCTCATGATCTCTGGTTTTGTGGCCTTTCATCTTCTATTCAGTGTCAGAAGGCAAGAAAGAAACAGGTGGAGAATTCGCAATTGCTGCGATTGCAGCTGCGGTTTCATCAACCGCTGAAACAGCCACAGGCTCTACTACTTCATCCGCTGTCAAATTCTGCAACTTGGGTTTCAATTCGTTGTTACAAAACTCTTCATACTCAGTTTTATCACCTCCTTTCTTCTTCACTTCCACAACCACCAACGATGGTGTCAATTCGAATATCTCTGCTGCAATCGTCAATGGACCCTTCACTCCTTGTCTTGAACCTTCGAGACTTACCCTACAATCCTTCTTCCTCACACTAAAGCTCACAACTTTAGCAATCTCTTCCAACTTCGATATAATCTTCGAAACCGGAGCTCCTGAAACAAACCTAGACCCCTCACCATCGTCATCAAACAAACCAGATAAATCAAACCCTTGCGAAAACGATATAATATCGAAAGCATTCAAACTCGCAGGTCTAGGCAAAGCTCCAACTCTCCTTCTAGGCTCGAAATACTCAACATCCGATTCAGAAACCGTTGAATCTCTATCCGACTCCACAGATTCAGACTCCAACTCATCATCATCAACAACATTACAAAGCTTATCATCTTCCACATAAAACTTAACATGCTTAAACCCTTTCTTAAACCAAGAATTCTCCATAATCTCAGGGAAAGTAAACCTTTTCTCCGGATTAGTCTCCAAAAGCCTAGACAACAACCTCGTAAGCTCCGGAGAAAACCACCTAGGGCATCTAAATTCACCTTTGTAAATCTTCTTATACATAGCCATAACATTCCGATCATGAAAAGGTAAATAACCAGCCATTAACACAAACAAGATAACACCACAAGACCAAATATCAACTTTAGCAGCATCATAACCTTTCCTCGCTAAAACCTCAGGAGCAACATAAGCAGGAGTACCACAAAACGTATGAAAAAGCCCATCTTGACGAATCTGATCAGAGACAGCACTAAGTCCAAAGTCTGAAACTTTAAGATTACCATTCTCATCTAAGAGAAGATTCTCAGGTTTCAGATCTCTATGGTAAACGCCACGAGCGTGACAAAACGTTACAGCTGAGATCAATTGCTGGAAATATTGGCGAGCTACTTCTTCTTTAAGACGACCTTTAGCTACTTTATTGAATAGCTCACCTCCACGAACGTATTCCATTACGAAATAGATCTTAGCTTTCGTCGCCATGACTTCGAACAGCTGAACGATGTTTGGGTGACGAACACGTCTGAGAATTGAGATCTCTCGTTTGATGTGTGCGATTAAACCGCCTTTGAGTACTTTCTCCTTGTCGATAACTTTGATTGCTACGCTTTCGTTTGATTTAACGTTTCTTGCGAGATAAACCTTAGCGAAGGTTCCATGGCCGAGAAGACGACCCATTTCGTATTTTCCGAGGATTAGAGCTTGTGGGCTGCTTTTATCTTTCGGCATCGATGTTTTTTCCGCCATGGATGAAGAAATTACAAGTCTTTCTAGGGTAAATCTCGATTTAGGTCTTTGACGAAGGAGGAGGAAATACGAATCAATGATACACGAAGAAACAAAAGGTGGAGAAATCGAGATTCTGGGCGAGTCAAGCTCGCTCGGATTATCGAAATTCTCAGCTGTTGATTCTTTTTTTGATTCTCTCTCGTTCTGTGAATTTGGAGATGTTTGTTGTAGAAGAAGAAGAAGAAGACTTTCTCTTTCTCTCTATTCTGTTTTTAGGGATTCACCAGAAATAGCATTTAGCTTCTGTTTATATCATCGCCGTTTATATTTGGCAATATGCTTTATGAGTGTTCTTCTCTTATGGCCAACCTCGAAATTAATAAACGAGAGGGGCAAAATTAAAGTTCACTTTTTTTTTTGGTTTACAAGTTTTGCGATATCGACTTGTATCTATATAGATTTGGAAATTACTTTCTGAATTTAGTGTAGGAATTTTTTTTTGTATTAATGATTTTCTTAAGTACTGTTTCGACTAGATTTAATACGTTACAATAATTACTAATCATTTCCCAAACGATTTATAATTTGTTTCAATTTTTTTTTTCAAAAGCAAGCGTTAAACAAATTAAAACAATTTCAACTTGCCATTTTAAATTAAATTATGCTATTTGAACTTGGAGGTACACACATATTAAACCCCATGAATAAAGAAAGATGTGATGATCATTTTCGAGTGAGAGAGAGAGCGACATCATTCACTTGAAGAAAATTAAATTTTTATAGTCTCAATGTTCATTATTACAACCTGTATTTTAAATTTTCTTATTTTAAACTCGATGAATAAGACACGATGATCGTTTTGTTTTATTGTTTGCTGCACTTATCCCTCCTTTTTTTTCGAACCAACCGTATTTGTCATGCCTCTCATGCACCAATTATATACAACTTGATTGTGTCAGGCAAATACTTAAAACAAAAACCTAAGTCATTGTCATATATTTTCCTATAAAGATTCATTTTTAGAACCGTTACTCTCAAACAATAACGCATCAAAATCGTCATTGAGTGATGAAAAAAATAGTCCAATAAATGAGTTAATGTTGAATAAAAAAAAACTGAAGTGGTCCATACAAATTTGTTTTAAATAACATTGCTCTTAGTTAATTTTGAAATTGTACCTAAATTACAAAAGCTTTTGATTAATCGTAGTGAAAGACAATTAGCAACAGCTATGTGAGTCGGTCAAGTTGGTGGTCTCGAGACGAATCTAGATCGTAGATTACTGATTCAAATAAAATATCACTTACTACCATATAACATAGTCCACGTGGCGCACAGATGACATCATTGTTTATGTGGCTGTACATTCAAAACATTGCTTACTACATATGTTCTACACGTGTCACGTTCTCAGCGATCGCTTTATTTTAAGTGGTTTCGACTCTCGAGTTTTCTATCTGGTAAGTATTGGGACCCACGTCATTTGATCAAACAGCTGTGAATTAACCACAGCCGTTGGATTGACTCATGAAAACGCTTTTGTCTTTACATAGACTCACGGAAATTATGGAATCCAGCTTACAATGTTCACCGAAAATAATAAAGCCTGAGGAGGTTTATAACGCTCAAACTCGATCGAATAACTAAATAAATTCAACTATATAAAATGGATTAATTAAGAAATCTAAATTAATTATTATAAGGTAATGAAAGTCAAATCTAAAATGATTGTTGAAGAAGGACGGTGTGGTCGTAGGTCAACGTACGTAATGGTCGGTAAGAGTTTGTAATAAGCAACGGAAACTGTCGTTAAAAAAAAAGTTAGATAGTCCATTTGGAACGATAATGATGTAAATGATATTTTAGATAGATTTTCCTAAATCTAAAATGAAATTTATAATAAAAGATCTATTTTCCGTTGAGAAAACAAAAGTATTACTTCTAAGAGTATCTTTTAACAATAAAGAGAAAACAAAAGTAGTATTTGTCTACTTTGCAAGTTGCAAGACTTGGTTCAAATGTTCTACAGTCTACACTAACTATTGAATAACAATAATTTTAGAGTTAAAGTTAATATTTGGTTAACAGTAGAATCGCATTTGGTAGTTGCCATAAGTTAATATGTTTACATTAGATTTAAAGTTGAAATGATAAAATATGCCTGTATTATTATATCTATATCGTACGCACACATTTTTTTTTTTTTTTTTTATATAGAGTTAAAAGAGGCAAATGCCTCTACCTCAAATTATATATACCCAAAAAGAAGTAACAAGAATAACTTACAAACTGAAGAAGAATTCAGAATCCTGGTGGAGGAAGGCAAAAACAATCAAACATATCGCATAGGTTATTGCTCAATTTTTGCATCTAATTGTTAGGTTTCAACTAATAAATTAATAAAATTGGATAAGAAAAAAAAACATGAGTAAAAGTTGAACCAATGGGTCTTGTCATTATTTTTTTCCCGAAAATTTGTCAGTGGGCTCAATTTTCAGTTTAATATACGTAAGGGAAACTGTAGTTTTATTTATCAATGAGTTTCTGACAAAAATAAAATGAGAATTCCCCATGATGAGAAGTCTCCGTTGGGATTGGGTTCATATACGAAGAGTTAGATACCTCGTAAACCTGAGAAAAATAAGTTCGTATAGGTTTCATTTGGACATTTTCAAAAGCAAAATAGTTGGGCCTATATGAGTTCTTTTCTTTTGTAAACTATATATGGGCCTTAATAGATCAACAAGATAGTTGCTTATGAAATAAACCATAAATTTCTGAATGATAATTTAAAGATGCTTATGGTGCCATACAAAATAACAAGTGAGCAAATAACATTGTTAATACACGAAAAGCAAAGAAACCAGACTCTCAAGTCTCAATGATCATAGCAAAGTAAATTGATATCTCCTAATGAAGCGTGTGTTATTACATTTGGGGCAAATCTCATTTCTTTTACTTTCTTCTTCTGCACAAGCTTGTGCAGCTTCTTCTCCTCTTTCTTCTTTCTGACTCATTTCTTTTTCCGGTTTCTTCAAGTTTTCCAAATCTCTCATGAGCAAATCCTGACGAACACTTTCCAGTTTCCACCACAGCCTTTACTGAGTGGTCGATCACTTGGATTTGGAAAGGCTTGAGGTCAACTGGGATGTATATATAAATTTATGAGCCTTACTAAAAGGCCCATTCTCCATTGGTTATGGTGGGCTAACTTTAATAATCGTTCTCGTTCAATCAACATCATAACTCTGAAGTGCACTGTAAGAATTTATACGTTCGATAACATCAAGAACTCTTTTTTTTTTTTTGTTTCTTAAATAATATATTATCTTTAGAAAAACAAATGACAGAGAGGCTGAGATGAGTTATAAGAAGCTTGACTAAAATAAGTTTGCAGGTTTGACCAGCCATCTCCCACCGACTGTCCAGGCCAACCCATCCGTCAATCCTTTCTATATTAGTTCAATGGACATTCATTTCAAATTATTTTCTACTCCTAGTATGGTCTAAACTTCATAAAATGGTTTAGTTTTTACGAACTGTCCTTCATTATTGCGTTTGTTAAAAAATTATATCATATATGTTGTGATTTGTGAATTATATGTTGTAAATAATTCATGTCTTATTGTAAGAAGTTTTGCTGTACTATGATATATATTGGTATACCATAGACGTTATTTTGTAATTTAACTTAATTTAATGTTTAAACATCGTTTCTTCAATCATTATAGACGTCTTTAATTAATGTAAGAAAACTGACTTTCTATATGTTTGAAGATTAGTCTGTTTTGATATATGAGATTCCTCCGGTTGTTGTTTTCTTCAAAATATCTCTCTTTGTGTATAATTCAGTGATAATGAATAGTGTCAAAAATTCAAAGAAATCTAAATTTTGTACTAAGGATATAAAGCAAGGTTAAAAGTAAAATTTTATCAGATATAAAAAACTTCAATTGTAAAACTAACGGAGACAGACAATAATTTGGTTGGAATGCTTGAAGAAATGGCAAGAATATGATTCATTGATTCAAGAGGTTATGATTTATGAAGGGTTTATCTGTTAATTTTCATTTCTTTTGCCGACGGTTAGCTGTTAGTTAGGAAAAAAAAAAAAATTAATTTTAGGATTTTCTTCCCTTTCGTACGAATCAAATTATTATTCTCTTCTTTATACTTAACTTTGCCTCTCATTTTCATGTTATCATATGTTCGTTAAATTATATATAGTCAATGTTGTACAAATTATTAGTTCTTCGTTCTCTGCCTTGGTTCGAACCTGTGTCACATGGTGCACGTTATTGTGCATGGCCCTTCCCATATCACAAGAGTTATAAACTCACAAGTCATAACTAAAGATCCCTACAAAACAATATATTTTTATCTAACTATAATTTTCGTTTTCCATATTAAAATATGTTATCTACTAAAAACATACCAAAAGCTTATCGACTGAGACCGCTTTTGATCTTATTCATTTTTCTATGCTCCAATAGGATCAGTGTATTACTACTGTAGTATAACAGAATCGTACAATGAAACAATAAAAATCTCAAATAATTAAATTATTTTTATAGGAAATTAGATACCTGCATTATCTTCTCACTAAAATATGAATAAATATAAATTATGATTCTTTAAAAGAATATAGAATTAGTATAAAATTACAAAATCGCACAATGATTTCACTGCTTTGCAAGTTTCATTCGCGTTATATTTCCATTTCAACAATATTTAAAATGTCCTTTAGTTGAAACAGTGTGTATAGCATTTAAACTGGTTGCTAAAGTATACAATTGGATAATTTCGTATATCAACATTTAAATTATTGAGCCTCAAGATAATATCATAATACACACAATATGTAGTGTAAATCCATAGCGCCAAAAGTGTGTATGTCCCATGCATAATTGAACAAAAAGAAA
Source organism: Cardamine occulta (assembly GCA_028015245.1). Classification (NCBI taxonomy): domain Eukaryota; kingdom Viridiplantae; phylum Streptophyta; class Magnoliopsida; order Brassicales; family Brassicaceae; genus Cardamine; species Cardamine occulta. The sequence goes on along the minus strand of CM051388.1, from coordinate 9,711,475 downwards.
ATTATATTAATATATTTTGTTGTCTTCTGCAATGCTAGTACTGCTATCATTGTCATCATTGATTTTTTATATTGATGTTTCCAGAAATAAATAAATAAAGAAATATAAAGAAAAATAAACACAATAAGTAAAGCTACACTATTAGGTAATAATTAAAGGCATTTAAGTCTAAAATTTAGTTATAAAACTAAAAACATTAAAAAGCTAAGACCAAAGAAACATAAATGCTTTTTCCTTCCATCAATGTCAAAAAAGAAGTTTTCCCACCAAATGGTCAAAATTGGATCTTTGACAATCTTGTTCCAGGTCATCATCTTCTAACTTTTTCTATTTATACCTTAGATGTGTGGTTTAAAAAAAAAAATTGTTTACTTAAAACAATTTGTACATACAGATGTTAGACCAACAATCTGGAATATATTTTAAGGTAAGTGCAAAACTGTTATTGCTAGTAATTAAATTAATGTAATATTTAGGTGTAAACAAAAAATTTAATGTAATAATTGGGTTGATAAAAGCTATTTGTCATAAGATAATGGAATATCTGCTTACAAATTATAAGCATGTGGAATTATAAACAACATACTATTGTTATTATTTCATAAGGATTACCAATCAAACTTTTGGATAATTTTTTTTTTTTTTGGATAATCTTTACAAAGAAATAATGAGTGGTATTGTTACATTCATTTTCCAACTTTAGTCCTTAAATTACTATGTAGTATATACCAACATAAAAGAAAAATTTGGTACCAAATATAATAAATATTCAGTGTAATAATGAAAATGAGACATTGACAAATCTAGCATCTAGCATTTGATGAGGTTACCTGAAATGTCAATTTAGACCTTATTAAACCAACGATTTGGGAAGATTACATTCAAAATTTGACCGACAAGAACATGATCACGAAAATTCCACAAAGAGTCCGTGTCTGCGTAAATAAACGGCAAACTGAAGGGTGTTTCTGTAATTTAAACAAAAAATAAAAAAAATTTAAAAATACGAAAGAAGATGGCGAAGAAAACGGAAAGTAAAGAAAATGAAAAATAAAAGAGAGAGCTGGATTCACATGGTCTTGTTCTTCTTTCTCTCTCCTTTATTCTCATCTTGCGGCTTCTCTCTCTTTCTTCAACATGATCATTACCAACCAAACTGATTGAAACCCATTTCTTCTTTCAATCCACTCCTCTCTCTTTTCTTTCTATCTCTTCTTCTCTGTGTCTCTATCTCCATGGCTGATGATAAGGTAAGCTTCTTCTCTTCTTCTTCACCAAGATTCTGTCTTTGTTTTCCGATTGAAAGCTATTCACATTTTTATTCTTGTGCTTATAGAAATTTTGAGTTTACTACTTCTGAAGTTGAATAGTTTTGAGTTCTGGGTTTGTCTGAAAGTTTTTGAGCTTTTTGAGTTTACCTTGAGATCTCTGAGCTCAAGGGCTTTGAGTTCTGAGAAAGAGGTTCAATTTTTGTATGGCTTAACGATTCTTTAGTTGATTTTGTATCTCCTGAGTTGTGTAAATTGAGCTTTTTTTTCTTTTCCAGAGACTTTCCAATTACATAAATCAATACAACTTAAGGTTTTTGTGAATTAACTCTGTTGGGGCGATCTATTGCTATTTGTCTTGATCTGTAATTAATCTACTGTTTGTACAAGTTGCTAGATCCAGAATTGAGCATAGATTCATTCATTCTTGTTTTGTTTGTTATATGTTTTTTTCCTTCTTTCTGTTTTACCTTTCTTCTCGCGTGACAAAAGTATATTCATATTTCAGCTAAATCAGATTCACCCTTGCGTAACGGCTATTTATTAACCACTCTTTTAGGATAAAGTTTTCTTCTTTTGATTCAGAAACAAGCATTATACTTTTGGCTTTTAATAACGGTAGGAATCTATGGTTACTTGCGTTTTTTTACTGACCTTAGAAGCTTGTCCTCTTACAGGAGATGCCAGCTGCTGTAGTTGATGGACATGATCAAGTCACTGGTCACATAATTTCCACCACTATCGGAGGCAAAAATGGTGAACCAAAACAGGTATCTTTAGACTTAACCAAATTGATACTTCTCTCTGTATATACATATGCAAAGATTTAATCCTAAACAAGATATTACTTATGTTTTTGGTTAGACAATTAGTTACATGGCGGAGCGAGTTGTCGGTACAGGCTCGTTTGGAATAGTTTTCCAAGCGAAGTGTTTGGAGACTGGAGAAACCGTTGCGATAAAGAAAGTTTTACAAGATAGAAGATACAAGAACCGTGAGCTTCAGTTAATGCGTGTGATGGATCATCCAAATGTGGTTTGTTTGAAGCATTGCTTCTTTTCAACTACAAGTAAAGATGAGCTTTTCTTGAATTTGGTTATGGAGTATGTCCCTGAGAGCTTGTATCGAGTTCTTAAACATTATAGTACTGCAAACCAAAGAATGCCGCTTGTCTATGTTAAACTCTATATGTATCAGGTAAACAACACAAACTTTCATATCTTCAAGAAACTTGTTGTACATAAAACTGTTCTTATTCTGATATAATTCCTCTTTGTTATTCAGATCTTCCGGGGACTTGCCTACATTCACAATGTTGCTGGAGTTTGTCACAGAGATCTAAAGCCACAAAATCTTCTGGTATGTGTTACATTCAAGATTCAAATCTGTGTTTTTATTTGGTCTTCTCTTGTTTCTTTCTTTGTTAATGTAACACTTATGGTCTCTTTCAACAGGTTGATCCTCTTACTCATCAAGTCAAGATCTGTGACTTTGGTAGTGCGAAACAGCTAGTAAGACTTCGGGACATATAAACTCTTTCGACTTGTAGTGATTGTTGTTTTTTGTGATCTTGTCATTTACTGTTTGAAAATTACTTTTGCTTCAGGTTAAAGGTGAAGCCAACATTTCTTACATATGTTCACGATTCTACCGTGCACCTGAACTCATATTTGGTGCCACTGAGTACACAACTTCTATTGATATCTGGTCTGCTGGTTGTGTTCTTGCTGAGCTTCTTCTTGGTCAGGTAAACCAAATTTTTACTAACCATCTTCTTTACTCTCCCTCTCCCATGTATTCGCGTTAAGACTCATTCTGAGGATATCATGTTCTTATCCAGCCATTGTTTCCCGGAGAAAATGCTGTGGATCAGCTAGTTGAAATTATAAAAGTAAGAATCTTTAACAATGATATTTTGCTAATCACATTCATTGGCTGCAAATCCTCATTGTATGAAGTTGTTGGAAACAGGTTCTTGGTACACCAACTCGAGAAGAGATCCGTTGTATGAATCCACATTACACAGATTTTAGGTTTCCGCAGATAAAGGCACATCCTTGGCACAAGGTTCGTATTTTTTGTTCTCTTTACATCCATTCTTGTTTCAGTTTCGACTTCACACATCAACATAATCAAATTTTACATTTTGATTTAGATCTTCCACAAAAGGATGCCTCCAGAAGCGATTGATTTTGCATCAAGGCTGCTTCAATACTCTCCAAGTCTTAGATGCACCGCGGTAAGCATTACTCGTGAACTTTGTTCTGTCTCGAAGAATCTAACTAAATGCTTACTATATATATATATATATCTTTTTACGCCTATTTCAGCTCGAAGCTTGTGCACATCCGTTCTTTGATGAACTCAGAGAACCAAATGCTCGTTTACCAAACGGACGACCTTTCCCGCCTCTCTTCAACTTCAAACAAGAGGTAGCTGGAGCATCACCTGAACTAGTCAACAAGTTGATTCCAGACCATATCAAGAGACAATTGGGTCTAAGTTTCTTGAATCAATCTGGAACATAAAAGAATCTGCAAAAGACCGACAACTTTTATATATATAATGTACCATTACACAAGCCAGAAGGTAGTTAAAAGGCAACATGGAGGACACAATTCGAAGTTTTCCGTCCTCAAACTCGTTCCACAAATGTTCTGTTCAGACAAGTTTGATGATCAACAAAGCCAGCTGCAAGCAAACCAACTTCCTCAAAACTCTCCAGTTGTATCTTCTTCTTTATCCTTTTAAGTTTGGTAAAAAACACATAATCTTCTCTTTGCTTTTTTGCTTCTTTGTTTCTGTATATGTAAATGAGTTTAGTCAGAGATTTTTATATAGTACAAGTTTGAGCAGAAGGAGAAGAATCTAAAGTCAAAGCGATACCAAAAGTGTTTCATCGGTCTTACCAGAAGAGGGGAAGACTGGAGTTTCTGAATTTAAGGAGTTGTTGCTTTGGTTGTTTTCTTTTTCTGCTTTTGAATGTTTGTCTTCTTTTATTTTTGTTGTTATTTACCAAGATTTATGAAAATGGTTTGTCTGTCTCACTTTTCTTACAAATGCAAATTCCTCAAGATTTTTAGTGTTTCTGCATAAAGATTTTTTCACTATTTTAGCTTGTGTAGTCATTGTTCTACGTTTAATATAGTTTAACTGCATAAGCAATTACCAATTCCGTTGTAGTCTAGCTGTTCAGGAATTGCGTCGGCTGCGAGAGAGCCCAGGTTCGAATCCCGGCAACGGAGTTACATTTTTTATTTTTATCACATTAGTGAGGGTATTTTCGTCATTAACCTCGAAGGAAGAAGCCCTAGTGTCTTTCATATAATTATCACACTTCGCAGCCGACGCAATTCGTCTGCCACTCTTTTGCTCATCTCCCTCGATTTCGAATCCTTAATCCTGAGATGGTACAGTTTCATTTTTTAAATCATTGAATTGCTTCGTTTCTTAAGTTCAGACTTTTTTTTTTGGGGATTTAATTTTGTGTTGACGTGATGAGGCAGGCGTCGGAGAAGAAGCTCTCGAACCCTATGAGGGATATTAAGGTTCAGAAGCTCGTTCTTAACATCTCTGTTGGTGAGAGTGGTGATCGTCTCACTCGTGCATCCAAGGTTCGTTCTTTGTTTCCAATTGAATCATCACTGTCTAGAAAAATCGAGACTTTACTTGTGAGCATCATTGAAATGGGTTAGTTCATAGATGCAGCTAAGGAATTGGGATTGGTATAAACCTGTGAAAGTTTTATCCTTTCCACTTTATGAATCGAGGGTTTTGGTAATTGTAGGTGTTGGAACAGCTCAGTGGTCAAACCCCTGTCTTCTCCAAGGGTATGTGAGCTTATTCGTGCAGAACCTCTTATTAGGTTATGATTCTAGAGTTTGATTTTAGTGTGGTGCTGATTGCAATATCTGTTTTGTTTAACAGCGAGGTACACTGTGAGGTCTTTCGGTATCAGGCGTAATGAAAAGATTGCTTGCTATGTTACCGTGAGAGGTGAGAAGGCAATGCAGCTTCTTGAGAGTGGTTTGAAAGTGAAAGAATACGAGCTGTTGAGGAGGAACTTCAGTGACACTGGCTGTTTCGGATTCGGTATCCAGGAGCACATTGATCTTGGAATCAAGTAAGTCTTGTGTGATAAGGGACTTATGGGCTGATTTAGTAAAACAACTTTGATTATGAGGGGAATGTTCTCATCATTATGCCTTTCTCTCTTAGATACGATCCTTCTACTGGTATTTACGGTATGGACTTCTACGTGGTTCTTGAACGCCCGGGATACCGTGTTGCCCGTCGTCGCAGATGCAAGGCTCGCGTTGGTATTCAACATAGAGTTACAAAGGATGATGCCATGAAGTGGTTTCAAGTTAAGTATGAAGGTGTTATCCTCAACAAGTCTCAGAACATCACTGGTTGAAGAGTTTTTTTCATTTTGTTTTGTGGTGTTAGCTCTGTTTCAAGTTCTTACATTTACGATTCTGGATCGTAAGGATTTCTTGTTGTGGTAAACCTTTTTGGCTTCAGTTGGTTTAAAATCTTCAAGTACCTTCGAGATATGAACCATTTTTGGAAGTTTTTTGTTATCAATTCTAAAATTTTCCAGATATTAGTTTGATCACATGCAAGGAATGGAGAAAAACTAACTTTACAGTTTGAGTTTCTTGAATATATTTTAACTCTCACTGATTAATTGTCTTGATTAAACAACTCTAAGCCTTATCTGTTATTGCGTTGGGACTGGAAATTAAAATCAGGAAGATCTGAGCAGCTCCTGAAGTTCACTCTTCTTCAACTTTGAGTATCCTTTGATTCCTCTGTTCTTTGCCACTTCTTTGAGCTCTGCAAGTTTCATAGTGTCTATCAATGTAGCTTCCTCTTCCTTGTCTGTCATTTCTCGTAAAGCTTTATTGCTGTTTGTTGCTGTAAGCTTACCTCTTGTAGCTAAGGCTGAAGGTATACGAGTTTTCTTGGTGAAACTAGACAGTGGTCTTGAAACCTTTACTTCTCGCTTTGCTGGTGGCTCCTTCACACTAGTATCTTCTAAAGTTGCAGAGTTGATTGTATCAACAAATGGCAAGAACATGGATTCAGGATTAATCAAGAATTGTTGATTACCTTCAGTTTTCTTTCTTGATTTCTCAAGAACGTCAAGAATAGCTTTGGTTAACGGCTTGTTCTCAGAAGACTCCTCGCGGTTCTCCTTCTCCTCAACTCCCTGAGACTCTCCTTTGGAGATGGAAGATTGAATTCGTTTCAAGAGAGAAATGATCTCCTCTTGGTTTGATTTACTCGGGTCTCCATTAGACGGTTTCTCGCAACAAACAGATCCTTTCTTGGATTTTCCCATTGAAGCTTTCTCTTGAAGCCAGATTCTCCTATCTCCCTTAATTGTTGTTCTTGAAAGACTCTGCTTAATGCTTGGGTTTTGCAACGCAAATGACGGTGAAAGACTATCTGCAATCTGTCTAAATTCAGTTAGGTGTATAGAAAAAATGGTTTCCGCAGTTCCTAAAGCTCTCTCTCATAAATATGGCTCTGTTAACTCTAAGCAAGATTCGATTACCTCGAACAGGAAGATGATTGGCTGATTTGGCTCTCCTGATCCCTTGTTTGATCAACGGGTAAGCACAAGGAAAATGAAGAGCCAAGTCCATAGCTTTTTTTCAAACGATGAATTGAATCGTAATCCCCTCTTGGTTCTCTTACGATTCTCTATTTGGTCTCTTTACTTACACAGTCACAACAACAAAAAACAAAAATTTATTCCCAAAAAATCCCACCTTTATATGTTGGGTCCAATTACAGCTCTCAGAAATATGTGGTCATAAATGGCTAAACTTTGAAGTCTTTGGAACTTATCTTGCGGAAACAACCTTTACTGGAAGAAAAAAAACCATTTTTTTACAGAAGCATTAAAATCAATTTTCCCGCGCTTTCTCGTCTTATGAGTAGAGGAAGATAGAAAATGGCGATGTTGGTGACGAATTTGTCTTTGTCAAGCTTCTGTTTCTTTCACTCTCACCGATTTCAGACCCAGAAAGAGATCAGAAGCGACGTTAGAGTTCGTAAAGATGTGATTTTCAATAGAGTCTCGTTGAGAACAGTGTCAGATTGTGCGGATTCGATTTCAACATTTGATCGAAGCGTAACGGATGCGAACACACGATTACGAAGATTCTGTGAATCAGGGAATCTAGAGAGAGCCTTGAATCTGCTTCGTGTTTCTGGAAAATGGGATATTGATCCGAGAACTTTATGCTCTGTTTTGCAGCTCTGTGCGGATTCGAAATCTCTCAAGGATGGTAAAGAAGTTGATTCATTTATTCGTGGTAATGGGTTTGTGATAGATTCGAATTTGGGATCAAAACTCGCGCTTATGTATACAAATTGTGGGGATTTGAAAGAAGCGAGTCGAATTTTCGATCAAGTTAGAATTGAGAAAGCATTGTTCTGGAATATATTGATGAATGAGCTTGCAAAATCTGGGGATTTTAGTGGGAGTATTGGATTGTTTAAGAAAATGATGAGTCTTGGTGTTGAAATGGATAGCTATACTTTTTCTTGCATTTCAAAGAGTTTTTCGTCTTTGAGAAGTGTTAATGGAGGAGAGCAGCTTCATGGTTATATTCTTAAATCCGGTTTTGGAGACTACAACTCTGTGGCGAATTCTCTCTTGGCGTTTTATTTGAAGAATCAGAGAGTTAAAAGCGCACGTAAGGTGTTCGACGAAATGACTGAACGAGATGTTATATCTTGGAATTCTATGATTAATGGGTATGTTTCAAACGGATTAGCTGAACAAGGGATATCTGTTTTTGTGCAGATGTTGTTATCAGGAATTGATATTGATTTGGCTACCATAGTTAGCGTTTTTGCAGGCTGTGCTGATTCTCGTCTAATTTCTTTAGGAAGAGCTGTCCACAGTTTTGGACTGAAAGCTTGTTTCAGTAGAGAAGATCGGTTTTGTAATACATTGCTTGATATGTATTCGAAATGCGGTGAACTTGATTCTGCTAAAACTGTGTTTACGGAGATGAGTGATCGAAGTGTTGTGTCATATACTTCCATGATTGCTGGTTATGCTAGGGAAGGTTTGGCTGGTGAGGCTGTGAAGCTATTTAAAGAAATGGAGGAAGAAGGTATTAGCCCTGATGTTTATACTGTCACTGCGGTTTTAAATTGCTGTGCCCGTAATCGGTTATTAGATGAAGGTAAGCGAGTGCATGAGTGGATAATGGAAAGTAATATGGGATTTGATATCTTTGTGTCGAATGCTCTAATGGATATGTATGCAAAATGTGGAAGCATGCGAGAGGCAGAGTTAGTATTCTCTGAGATGCCTGTGAAAGATATTATCTCGTGGAACACCATTATTGGTGGGTACTCGAAGAACTGTTACGCCAATGAAGCTCTAAGCTTCTTCAATTTGCTGTTGGAGGAAAGACGTTTAAATCCTGATGAGAGAACAGTGGCGTGTGTTCTTCCAGCTTGTGCAAGTCTTGCTGCTTTTGATAAAGGCAGAGAGATCCACGGTTACATTATGAGAAACGGATATTCCCCAGATCGACATGTTACTAATTCGCTTGTAGACATGTACGCGAAATGTGGAGCGTTGGTACTTGCACGTTTGCTCTTTGACGATATTGCTTCCAAGGATCTTGTTTCTTGGACAGTCATGATAGCTGGATATGGGATGCACGGGTTTGGTAAAGAAGCGATCGCTCTTTTCAAACAAAAGAGACAAGCGGGAATTGAGCCTGACGAAATCTCCTTTGTCTCTCTGTTGTATGCTTGTAGCCATTCAGGACTAGTTGATGAAGGATGGAGGTTCTTTAACATCATGAGACATGAATGTAAGATCGAGCCAACGCTAGAACATTATGCTTGTATAGTCGACATGCTTGCAAGAACCGGAAAATTGTCAAAAGCATATAGATTCATCGAGAACATGCCAATTCCGCCAGATGCTACAATATGGGGAGCGTTGCTGTGTGGATGCAGGATACATCATGATGTTAAGCTAGCTGAGAAAGTTGCAGAGAAAGTCTTTGAGCTTGAACCAGAGAACACTGGTTACTATGTGCTCATGGCGAATATCTACGCAGAAGCTGAGAAATGGGACGAAGTGAAAAGGCTAAGGAAGAGGATAGGGCAACGCGGATTGAGGAAGAATCCGGGATGTAGCTGGATAGAAATAAAGGGTAAAGTTAACATCTTTGTAGCTGGAGATAGTTCAAACCCGGAAACCGAACAGATCGAGGCTTTTTTGAGGAATGTAAGAGCTAGAATGAGAGAAGAGGGGTATTCACCTCTTACTAAATACGCTTTGATCGATGCCGAGGAGATGGAAAAGGAAGAAGCTTTATGTGGTCATAGTGAGAAATTGGCAATGGCTTTGGGGATTCTTAGCTCTGGACACGGAAAGATCATAAGAGTTACTAAGAACCTAAGAGTATGTGGAGATTGTCATGAAATGGCCAAGTTCATGTCTAAGTTAACCAGAAGAGAGATTGTCCTAAGAGATTCAAACCGGTTTCACCATTTTAAAGATGGACATTGTACTTGCAGAGGCTTCTGGTGAACATTGAACTGTTTCATGTATAATGTATTGTACATTGTTCGTACCAGCCCGGTTTAAGGTTAGACCGATCCTGATGAAATCATTTAAATTGAAGCAATAGAACATGAACAGGCTGGATTTTTGTTGGAGCAATATTTCTTCATGATAGTATCATTGCTTCAAAGGGAAACATAACCACTATATTTCATCCACATGATTAGTTTATTTATTCAATTTTTCTTTTAATAACTTTTCAAATCATTTATAGTTTGGTCAAGGTACTAAGAACATCATACAAGAAAAGAGGGATTCTTAAAGAAGGGTTCTTAACATTAAAATATTATAAACTGTATCGGTAATTGTGCGTTAAGAAACTTTTGTTAAGAAACTTTTGTTAAGAACCGATTCTTGTTTAAGAGTTTTTAGATACAGTTTCTTAATTTTAATAACTTCTCTTTTTCGATCGAAACAAAATAATAATAAACAAATTATTAATATGAGGTTCTTGCAATAATGATACTCTAAGTTCCTAACCAATGACACGTTTCTAATTTTGGATCATTTGAACCATGATCAAGCGCATGTGCAGTATTGTATAAACACAACTAAGGAAGAACAATGTTTGTTGAAGAAATAATTGATAAGAATAATTCAATAATTATTACAAAATAATCCTTTAACCACATACACTTTAAATTACAACAAAATCTGAAAACAAACCTACTAAATTAAATAAAACCCACTCAAATGTGAAATCAAAGTAAAATAGGTGTAAGAAAAAAAAGAGTAAAATAGCCAAAACAAAAAAAACATAACCGGGATTGGTGTGAAGAACCGGTTCGGTTATTCTCCAAAAAATCATCAGTATCATCTTCTTCATCCCGTAAGAACCCTAATCATCCTCAAAGATTAGGCCTTTTTTTTACCTTTTCTGTATAGACTAAAGAACGCGAAGGAAAGATTACAAATTTCTTGAATCAACCACACCATTTGGCTAAAAGGATCATGAAGATGATTAAGAACACAAGCGAAGAAAGTCCAATAGCAACACCAAGCACAACTTTATTAGGACCATGATGCTCTTCTTTCTTCTTCTCACTACTATCATTTTCATTGCCATAATCATAATCAGAAGTTGAATCTTCCTTCTGCGGCGGCGGAGACAAAGGCAAACCATGTTTATCACACTGAGCAATACCCAATTTCATCTTCGATGACAACACAGTGTGGTTATAACAAAGATCACTGTTACCACCGATTTTGAACACTTCAAGTTTCTTGATGAAGCTGGCATTGAATGGTAAGACTCCATGGAAAGCATTGTTAGCGAGATTCAAGTGTTTGAGATTCTTCAATTTGGAAATGAATCTCGGAACGGTGCCGTTTAGTTGGTTCCCACTCAGATCTAAATGTGTAAGCTCTGGAATCGACGAGATCGAATCAGGGATTGGTCCTGAGAGCTTGTTGGAAGCTAAAGATAGGTTTTTTAACGAAATTAGGTCACCGATTCCGTCGGGTATAACGCCGGAGATTGAATTTTTGGATAAATTTAGGGTTTTGAGATTGGGGAGTAGTGTAATCGAAGTGGGTATTGAGCCTTTGAGCAAATTATCAGATAAATCGATGAATGTGAGATTGGAATGGAAGGATTTAGGGATGTTTCCGGAGAGATTGGCCTGAGAGATTGTCAAAGAGACGATCTTGTGCATATTTCCGAGGATAACGTAAAGACCAGAGGTGGAAACAGGGACGGAGGAGATAGTGAGGTCAGTGAGGTTAACGAGACGAGCTAAGAAGATTCCAGAGAGGCCATTACGGTGGCGGAGGAAAGAAGAGACGGCGGAGAAGGAGTGGAGAGAGTCAGGGAGACGTGGAGGAGGGGAAAGAGAAGGACAGTTGAGGAAAGAGAGAGAGGTTAGAGATGGGGAGAGAGCTCTGAGAGCTGTGGAGGAGATAGAGAGATCGGTGGAGCAGTTTGTGAAGGAGATTGAGGTGACGAGGCGAAATGGGGAGCCGTTGTCGCAGGTTACGACGGAGGAGGAGGATTTGGAGGAAGGACGGTGGTTACAGGGATCTTTGACGGTGGGGATGTTGAGAGATTCGAGGGCTTTGAGCTGTTTTGGGTCTAATGGGGAAGTTGAGGTGGAGGGTGAGGGTTTGTGAGGAATGGGAGATGTGGTCGGAGAAGGAGTTGGAGAGAGGGAAGGTGCGGCGGAGATAGTGGCTGAGAGGTGGAGGTGGAGGAGGAGAAGGAGGAGTAACGGTAATGACGGTGACGGAGGTTTCATCGTGAAGACAGAGAGAGAGAGAGAGGAGAAGGATAGTGTCAGAAAGTAAAAAGAGAGAAAGAAGGAGGAGAAAGAAAGGATTTTTCAAAGATGGGCCATGTAACAGTTGGGGTTTGTGTCATTTTAGTCTTCTATTTTGGTTTAATTACAATCTTGACCTTCTTTGTTGTATTAGTTGGTTTTGTTGGCTTTTTAGCAAAACAATGCTTGTGGATACGGATTCTTCTGGTGTGTGTTGTGCTATGTATTACTACCATTTGAGAAATTTTGACAAATGTAAACAGAGAATCTGAAAAAAAATAAAAAATTGTTTGATGTACATCAAAAGAATAAGAAAGCAATAAAAAGTGAGCAATGCGTGGTTTGTACAATTGCAAAATTTTTGTATTTTAATTAACTTTATATATATATATACATACATGTAAGTTATTAAAAAATCGATTTGATTTCTAAAAATGTTAAAAAAAATTATACTATCCACTAAAACTGTTTTTAAAATCATTATTCCACTTGTATTAACCATAATCATTTTACTAGCTGTATATTTTCTCTCTTTAATTGTAACCATTCAAACTCACATGTAAAGAAGCTGATGTAAGGTTCGATTACCAAATGCTATTTCAGAGGATGATTTATGCTCTGCTCTAGATTTTACTTTTGTAAAAGAAAGAAAGTTCATCGATGTTAGGCATCAGTCTAGTCCTTATGCATTGAGTGGGGACAAGAAGAATATCATAGGAATCATCTTTTTTTTTGTAACCCCATACATGAATTATAAAATAATGGTCTTGTAAAAGTTTTTGGACAGAACTCAATGAATAATCAGACTTAGGAACTTCTTCTTCTTCGTTTTTTTTGGCCGAGCAAAGAATAAATTACAAACTTTAGTAAAAGATGCATGTATGAATACAAAAAAGATATTGAGTTTCAATAATCAGAATATGTTTTCCTTGTGATTTCGGGTATTCATAAACTAAAACATGTTAAATCAAGATGTTGAGATCTAAATATACAGATATTAAAGCGTCTGATCTTCTCGACCAAATCAAGTTGCCCATAAGCTTTGTTTTTGATGTATAATATAGCACATGTTCATCCTATAAATTCTCAATCAACATACACACACACACACACAAATAAAATACACAGATATTTTCTTGCTCGGTTCAAGCATTTGTTTTTGGTTCTCGTGCGAGACAGGATAACAATACATACCTTGTGCCTCAAGCAACCATGTGGGATAGGTTTATGGGCTCATGAGACATGATTATATTAAGCTAAATGATTAATACAAACTCTTAAGACATTACAAAGGCCAAAATCTAGTCTAGTATATGTAAATGAGATACAATTTACGTGAAAAGAAGATATTTACTCTTTTTTAATCCATTAGTTAGACCTTAGAGCTAAATGGTCAATACACACCTTAGCATTAAAAATGGTTATTACATTTTTTGTTGACTAATGAAAAAATTAACTAAGCACAACTAAATATATCACAATAAATGAGTTATGAACACATTAAAAACTTGATTAAATTCTTACTAGCGTTTTCAGAAACATTCAACTATGTTTACCCAAAATTCAACAACATCTAATGTGTAACGTCAAGAAAGATTATTATCTCACATTTTATTTACTTGATATTCAATATTTAATCTAGTATTATATTTCTATCTGAATTAGACAGATTAAACAAAAATACATTTTTAAACAATTAACCTGTACTATATTTATAGTAATATCTTTAAAATCTACTTAGGATGTTTTTTTTTTCTCTCATTGTAAACAAGTCTTAACTTCAAAATAAATTTACTTATTTTTTCCATACATTCATGTTGAGATATGATTCAAGAAAAACACCAAAATGACTAAGCATTTTATAATTAATTAATTAATAAAATATTAAAATCACACTAATGCTACCAACAAACTCCAAGCGTTAGATTTCATTTCCACAACAAATTAATGGGGTATAGTAAAACACACATTAAATGTCTTTCTTTCTTCTTCTACCTTACAAATACGAGAAAGAACAAAGCAAACACAAAAATCGCAAAAAGAGTTCACTTTTTTTTTTTTTACTAATTAATTAGTTTTTTGTTCTTCATTCCAAACAAAATGGAGAATTTCGTTGACGAGAGTGGCTTTGTTCCTCTAAACCAAACCATCTTCACACGTGATCAAGAATACATGAAAGAAGAAGATTTTCCATTCGAAGTCGTTGACCAATCAAAACCCACAAGCTTTCTTCAAGATTTCCACCATCTTGATCATGATCATCAGTTTGATCAACATCATCATGGCTCTACATCTTCAAATCCTTTGCTCGGTATCCAAACGACGACGTCTTCTTGTATCAACAATGCTCCTTTCGAGCATTGCACTTACCAAGAAAACATGGTCGAGTTTTATGAATCCAAGCCACCTTTGATGAATCATCATTTCCAAGCTGCGGAAAATTCATACTTCACTCGTAATCATCATCAAGTGATCAATTTGGTCGATGAACATGATCATATGGATTTGGAGCAAAACAACATGATGATGATGAGGATGATCCCTTTTGATTATCCTCCTACAGAGACCATCAAACCTGTGAACTTCATTATACCAGATGAAATTTCATGTGTTTCTGCAGATAATGATTGCTATAGAGCAACGAGTTTCAACAAGACCAAACCATTTTTCACAAGAAAGTTGTCTTCGTCGTCTTCATCATCATCATGGAAAGAAAAGAAAAAGTCAACCTTAGTCAAAGGACAATGGACTGCTGAAGAAGACAGGTTCGTACGTTATTAATTAACATAAGAAAGCTTAAGAATCAATTAACATAATCAAGATTTACTTGTTTTGCTTAATAGGATATTGATTCAACTAGTGAAGAAGTATGGATTAAGTAAATGGTCGCATATTGCTCAAGTGTTACCGGGAAGGATCGGGAAACAATGTCGAGAGAGGTGGCATAACCATTTGAGACCTGACATTAAGGTAAGATCATGTAATGATAAATTAAGGAAACTAAAAGATAATGATTTTGGTGGAGATTAACTTAATTATTGTTGCAGAAAGAAACATGGAGTGAAGAAGAAGACAAAGTATTGATAGGATTTCACAAAGAGATTGGAAACAAATGGGCAGAGATTGCGAAAAGACTCCCTGGAAGAACAGAGAACTCAATCAAGAACCATTGGAACGCGACAAAACGAAGACAATTCTCTAAAAGAAAGTGTAGATCTAAGTATCCAAGACCTTCTCTGTTGCAGGATTACATCAAGAGCTTGAATTTGGGAGTTTTGTCGGCTTCATCTGTTCCGGCAAGAGGTAGACGCAGAGAGAGTAACAAGAAGAAGGATGTTGTTGTTGTTGCGGTTGAGGAGAAGAAGAAGGAAGGGGAGATTTATGGACAAGACGGGATTGTGCCTGAGTGTGTGTTTACTGATGATTTTGGATTCAATGAGAAGCTGCTTGAGGAAGGATGTAGCATTGAGTCTTTGCTTGATGACATTCCTCAGCCTGACATTGATGCTTTTGTTCATGGAATCTGATTTGTATTTTTTGTTTGTTTCAGCTTTATTGTTTTTGGATTTTTCTTATACCAGACAGATTCCACCAAACTTTAATAATTTTCAATGTATTTGAAAAACTAGAATATTTTGGTTTTTAACATGTTGAAAGTTGAAACAATACAAACCTAACTTGTGGATCAAGCAACTATATGAGACAACTTCTCTCACAAGAGATGGAAATTTTATAAAACAACCAAAAACAGATCAATCAATCCTTAAAAGAAAAACATAACATCGACTCTTAGCAATCGATCAAAAGACAGTTCTGAGAAAGAGAGGTCGTATCGGTTCTAGAGACGAAAGGATTGATACGAACCCAAACAAGTGAAAACACAGAAGCAAGCAAGATAGACCAGAGAACAACAATGGTAGGTGTTCTGTTTTGTCTTCCCATAAGACCTTTAAGGAAAGGATAAAGATGAAGAATCACCCAAAAGGCGAAGAACACTTTCCCAAACAAAGGTCCCCAAGCTTCATAACCTTTGTTTAAAGCATCAGAGAATCCAGCAACCACTCCAACCAAGTTAACTATGAGAAGTGTTGTTGGAGGGATCAAGAGAGTTGTCCATTTCACAATGTATAGCTCACCGAATTCTAAATCGTCTGTGGTTTTCGATGTGACTGTGAAATTTGTGTCGAGACCAGCTAGCATTTTGAGGAATCCTTGGAAAACGGCAAAGAGATGAGCTGAGACACCTCCGATTACCCAAAACTGTTCGTTTCTCCATAAGTCTTCGATGCTCACTCCACTCCATCGAAGCTCGAGTACACTCGTCAAGATAATTGATATGAAGAGACCTAGAAACAGCATGCTTGCTAGGTTTGATAGCTGCAACAAAAGAACAAGTAGTATAAAGTTAAGCATATAAACAGCAGCGAACCAAATTAGTTAGTACTTAGTAGTATATGAAATAGTTACCGTTGGGATGATGAATTTGCCTGTGAGAAGGCAGATAGCAGGAAGAGTACAGTAAGCAACTAGAGGCAAAGAAGTGAATGGATAAACAATAGTGTTTATATAAGCTAATCTCTGGAGCAACTTGAGGCGGCCTCCACTGCAACCATACCAAAGAGGACAATGCCGGCTAAGGAAGATCTCGACCGAGCCAAGAGCCCAACGTAGAACTTGGTGAAGCCTATCTGATAGATTGATTGGAGCAGATCCTTTAAAAGCTGGTCTTAATGGCATACAGTAAATCGACCTCCATCCACGGCAATGCATCTTGAAACCTGTCAAAATGTCTTCCGTGATTGATCCGTAAATCCATCCAATCTGTGAAAACAGAATGAAAGGTTATCAACTTATTCACAAGATATTGTAAAGTTGAGAACTTTGATTTAGACAAAATGTTTACTTCTTTTCCCCATTCGGTTTTCTCTTCGTATCCACAGCTAATGACATGAATAGCTTCTTTGATGAGTGTTGACGGGTTTACAGAGTCAGGAACGCCGCCATTCTCCATAAGAGTAGACTCGATGAAAACCGCAGAGAGACCAAATGTTTTCTCAAAGCTTGTTTGTGATATCAGCATCGATTTCTCGTACTCATCGTAGTTGTCTAAGTCACCAAGATTAAAGATTGCAGCATCGAGCTCTTCTCGCTTTGCGTCTTTGTAAATCTCGGAAGGATCTTGAGTTGGTTTCTTCTTGGTTAGACAGCAACAAGACGAGGAAGATGATTGTGGTAACATTCTTGGTTTAGAAGGAGGACTATATCCGTAAAGCGCTTGTCTTCTAAAGACAGTACCTGTACCAACATAAACCGGACCTTGAATCCCATCAAGCCCTCTCATATTAACCTGAAATCATCAAATCAAAATCACAAGGAATCAGAACAAAGTACAAGACTTTATTGAATTTATGAGCATATAAGAGTTTGAATTTTGCTATCATTTACGTCGAAGAAAACTATGTTGCGGTTAGCATATCGATCACTCTTGTCGATTCCATCAAACCTCTGAGGGAATTGAACAAAGCAAACGTCTTGACCAACAACAGGATCCATTAAAAAGCACATTGCTTCACGCACGGCTTTGCTATTGTTGACGTAGTGATCACAATCAAGATTGAGAATGAATGGAGCATTCGTTAGAACCGCAGATACCCTCACCTACAAGTAACAAAATCATTAGCATTGTGTTACAACATTCAGTATTGTTTCAACTAAAAACGATGGAGAAGTTTGAATTTTTACCAATGCGTTCTCTGCCCCAGCCTTCTTGTGATGTTGATATCCAGGTCTCTTCTCTCTAGATACGTAGACTAATCTTGGAAGTTCGTTTCCTTCAATGTCACGAGCACCGCTATATCCAAGAAAAACCTGCAAAAGAAGATCACAGATTCAGAAGAAAACTCTACTAGTATCTTCTTAAGACATCTTTGAATGCAAGACTCAGTCATCAGTAAAGAAAAGCTAGAGCCTTTCAGGTCAAATGTGTCAGATAGGAAACCTGAATCATCCCGGGATGGTCACGAGTATTGTTTCCGGGCCAAGAGGTTCCATCTTGCATTGTCCATCCTTCTTCTGGTGTCTTTTGAGCCTTGGCTACTAAAGCATTCATTCTGATTTTGAACTCCTCGTAATCTCTCTACAACAGGAAAAATTGGAGATGGATTTTCAAGTTATTGGATATTGTTATGAGCTTAACTGAGGGTTTTAAAATCACTGCTTACTTTCATTGCCCTACGTTCTTTCACAAAAGAAGGTTGAACTTTGTCCCTCAAGTAATCGATTTTAAGTGAGAAGTAGAACTCGGGAGCTCGTGGTTCGATCGAGTACTTTTTGCAGAAAGGTACCCATTTCCTAGCAAAATCTGCTGTCTCAACCAAAGACTCAAACGTAAGCATCGCGGCACCATCATCAGATACATAGCAAGATACTTTATCCACAGGATAATCCAGCGCGAGGATCGAAAGCACCGTGTTTGCAGTGATCAATGGTGGCTCCTTTAATGGATCCACTGTACTAACAAAGAAATCCACAGCTGCAAGCTGCGATTGTTCGCCTTCTCTTTCGAATCTGCAAAGTTTTGAAAATGATATTCAGAAGACTAGAACATTAGTACTAACTAAGCATATAATGGTTCTGAAAGATTTTGTACCTTGCGGATAACCGATCGATGTAAGTTTCTCGGTTAATAGGAGCCCATTTAGGGAACTGATCCAACACCCATGAAACAGCAAACCAAATCTCACATATCACAGATGTTAACCATAAACCGTAAGCACTATCGACAGGATGTGTGATACGGTAGTTGAAAAACAGAGCCAAGATGATCAATCTCATGATGATGACGATCCTGTATGAAGTTATCTTTGTCCTCGGGATAGGAATCACAACCGAAAGCTCATTTGTAGCACCAGCCTCTGTGTTACTGAGGGAAAAAAATTGGCACAGACCAATCAAAGTCTTAAACATTCCGGTTAATGTATTCAAAATTTTTATCACCAAAGCATAAACATGACCATAGATTCAATTTGTGCAAGAATGTGCTTACGGGGACATATCTTCCATGTGCTGTTGAGGAGGAATCTGAGCCTCATTGTCTTTAGCTTTTGTTGCCTTTGCATCTTTCTTCTTCTTCTTGCTCTTCTTGTCTTTCTTATCTTTCCAGCTCTCAACTCTGTTCTTCCATATCGGATTCCCATATTCATCATTCAGTTCTTGAACAAGAAAATCACAATCCCCAAGTTAGTTAAAACTCATCAACAGTTATTCAAACTTTTGAGTTTGCTTCATAGTTCTTACCACTGTCTATTGTGGAGACTGTACTTATATGTCTAGCATGAATTACAGAATCCTACAAAAAATCAAGAAAAGTTGTTATCAAAACAGTTTTGCAAAATCTAATTAAGACATAAAAAGCAACTAATCTTAGCACACACCTGAGGAGTGTTATTGATGTGTGTTGCAATAGTGGATTGGCTTTTAGATGTCTTTGTCTCAACATCATCAAACACATTCTCTGAGAAAGATAAACATCAAATTATAAATATTTTTTAACCAAAAAAATTGCAAATTTATGAAAACCCATTTGCAGAAATCTAATTACCATCATAGGGATTGCCGCAACGCAAGCAAATTCTTCGACCTTCATTGAATTCATACTCAAGACAAGCTTTGCAGATCGGGAAACTACACTCATGGCAAGCCACAAAGAACTCACCGTTTGATTTTACACCAATATGTTCACCGCAAGTGTTGCAGATCGGAGACCTAGACTCCATCATCTTCGCTTTCCCCTGCTTCGAAAACAGAGTGATACGACAAAGAAACCCTAATTAGGGATTGAGATTTGGATAGGTAACGAGTTTGAGAAGCCATGGAAGTGAAGGTTTTGTAAGAGGGGAAAATGGAGAGATTTTGGTTTAAAAAAAGTTTGGTGGATTGTGAAAAATCGGAAGTTGAGAAGTTTCTTTCGCCGAGTTTATGAGAAAGCTGATGGTTAAGCTAACACAACACTCTGTTTCGTTGGAAAGATGCAAATTTTGTGACTTCTTTGAAATGATTTTTGCGGGAAATTGAAGGAAAGTATCAGTTGAGAGAAGTGACACATAATCTTTGTCTCTAACCAGCGGCAGATTTTTGCTTGCCTCCTAAGCGTCACCATACTTTCTCCATCAAGCTAACTTTTTTTTTTTTTTGATAAGAGGTTTATCAAGCTAACATTTTTAAAAGTAAATAATTCTAAAATAATTAGCATATACATAGGTTGGGTTAATTTTCTAAACGGAAATGGCTCGAAACTAATACACACCTTAATTCTTTTTTGACGAAAATGAAAAAAAAAAATAAAAAAATAAAACCATCTTACAAAAATATGTCATGCTTCAAAATGTTCAATGTTTTAATGGTGAATCCAATCTAAAACGTATTTTAAAATCATTTGGATAAAATATAGATTTTCAATATTTTTGTCCAAAAAAAGTTTGAATTGTCATTGTCATTTGGTGCAACTTCGATATAAAGTATAAAGCTTCAATGGCTGACCAAAAATAAAGTTTTGAGCTTCCCTTATATTTCACTTCTTCAAGTTTTTTTTTCTGATTAATCACTTCTCTGTTCATTAACATCATTTACATAATTCTACTCTACATTTGCAATGCTATAACAAAACTCAACAAATCAATCTACAATTTTAACAGATTCGGTCTTTGCATAATCTCACATCTCTGTTCCTCTGGTCTACTGTCTCAAATCAGACCGCCGAGCAAATGCAGCAGAACTATCCCTCGAAATCGACCAAACCGCTTCTGCCTTTGCTCAGATAAGTTTTAGGGTTGAAAAATTCTATAGTTTACAAATTTTTGGTTTTCTACGAGTCTGTGGAAACAACTCTTTGTGACATTTCTAAGCTCGACCAAGAAGAAGATTGTGAGCTTCTATAAGAAACAAGATAAATAATGAAACTAATGTATCCAACTATTCCAGCAAAAACCAAAAACCCAACAAAAAAGCTTTTCACTTCAGCCATGAAGAAATCAAGAAGAAGATACCCATTTATCATCATCACAAACACCGCCACAGTCCATGCTAGCTTCTGCAAAGATCCAACAAAAGCTCGTTACATTCGAAAAGCACATTACACCAAAGAGAGATGAAACAAAAATGGCTTACCTCAAGCGAAGGTCCAATCTTGAAGGAACCCATGATATGTTCTTTAGAAACCATAGTCAAAAGAGGAATAACCGCGAAAGGAATCTGCATCGATTGAAGAATGTTAAGCCATTCGTTTAAAACATCGAGCGAGCCCTCTGATGTGTTAAACATAAGAGCTACAATCATAGTAGGTACAATAGCAAAGCTTCTTGTTATAAAAGCTGATAGCCATTGCTCCATCTGAAGATCTAAGAACCCTTCCATTATAAACTGACCAGCGTAAGTCCCGGTTATAGTACTGCTCTGTCCCGCAGCTAATAAACCGATTCCCCAAATGTAAAGTATCGGGAAAACCCCGCCGCCATACTTCTCTTGTAAGTAATGTCCTGCGTTAACTAGTCCTATACTATCAGCTTGTTTGGTTCCATAAAAGCCTTTAGCGAAAACCGCTGTTACGAAAAGATTGATCATGAAGGAGACAAAAAGCGCGGCTGATGATTCAATATTATAGTAGTTAAGAGCTTCTTGAACTCTGTTTATATCATTTGGGTCTGTCTTTCTTGATTGTACTAAAGCTGAATGCAAGAACACATTGTGAGGCGTTATTACACATCCCACAACTCCAACAGCTTCTCTGATTGTCTTTGATCCGAGTTTCGGAACAAGAATGCCTTTGATCAAGATAAAAAGAAAATCAGAAATGGTATCAATTAGAGACAATGCTGAATCTTACAGAATTTTTGAATTTAAAGTACCTATGAATAGTTCTTCTACACTTGGTTTAGTTTCATTAAACATCCAAGCAAACGAAAGAGCCATTGTCGCAATCAAAACCGCGAAAAGACCTTCTAATTTCCTCATTCCACATTTCTCCAAATACGAAATCAAGAAGCTGTTTTCACAAGATAACAAACAAAATCAAACGTTTTGAATACATTCCTTCAATTTTTAACCTAACTTGCTTACCAATCAAACGCAGTGATAATAACACCAACCCAAATAGGTAAAAACCCTTTGGTCAAGATCTGAAGAGCAATTGCACTTCCGATGACTTCTTGAATATCAGCTCCGATCAAAGCAACCTCCGCCATGAACCAAAGCAAGATTCGCGCCCACGATGGGTACTCGTTACGGCAAATCTCAGCTAAATGCCGACCGGTGGCGACACCAATCCGAGCTGAGAGAAGCTGCATCAGAAGTCCCATTAGCGTTGCCCATAGAAGAAGCCATAGAAGTGAGTACCCAGCTACAGCTCCGGCTTGTAAATCTCCTTCGATGTTTCCTGGATCTAAGAACGCTATGCTCATTAGAAACCCAGGTCCGGTGAATTTCCATAGCTTTGCCCACGAGAATGCTGGAACGGAATTTAAATAGTTTCCTTCGTCTTCTTCTACGGTGAGGATCTGATTCTCCGGTGGCTCCGCCGGTAATTCGCGGTTGTTGTCCGCCTGAGAGGTTTCGGGAAGTAAGAGACTTTTGAATTCGCCGTGACTGTCGTTCGGTTGCTTTGGGCTGTTTTCTTGGCGGGAAACGGTTGAATCCGTCATCTTAGTAACGGAATATACTTTCGGCGTTACTAACGACGGGAATTTTTTAGGAAAATTAAAGAGATTACATGGATTTTTTTGTTAACAAATTTGAAGTCAAGAAAAGTCAAATAACAAAACAAAACAAAATTAATTTTCTAAAAATGAACTATACCAAGAATTTCTATTATTAGAGGCTGGAATCTTGATCTATCTATTTATTTCGATGATCGAGAATTTAGTGTTTGATTTTTTTTTACTTTATTTAACATAATTAGTTGTTGTTGTCTTTAAGAATTAGCACAAAAAATATTGGTTTAGAGATTTTTTCGGATTGAAGAGACAACAATCTGAACAAAAACTACAAACCATAGACCAGAAGAACCGATTAAATTACAAAATCCCTGAACCGGTACAGAATCAGGTCAACGCTAAGCAATTTTTCAAGCAAACAAATCAAAGCAAAACATAGATTGTTTCCTAAAAAAAAGCAAACATCTTCAAAAAAAAATTTGAATGTAAAGAAAAAACCGATCTTAAAATGAGGACATAGATCAAATCCATCAATCTGCAAGGAACTAACAAGTCTTTAGGTCGAGCAGCAACTGGTTTTCTTCACTGCGGAAACATCAACATCAATCTTCTCTCCTTTGGACGGAACATTGCCCGAATCTTCACCAGCCTCCATTGCTTTCTTGCTCACAACATGGTAAATCTGAGTGAGTACTTCAGAAAACGCGTTCTCAACATTGGTAGATTCAAGAGCTGAGGTTTCCATGAAGTAGAGTGACTCATTCTCTGCAAATGACTTTGCATCTTCAGTTTGGACCGCCACAAGATGGCGAAGATCGGATTTGTTTCCTACTAGCATCACAACTATGTTTGGATCGGTATGGTCACGGAGTTCCCTTAGCCATCTCTCAACATTTTCAAATGTGGAGTGTCGGGTTACGTCATAGACAAGAAGCGCCCCAACAGCTCCTCGGTAGTATGCACTAGTGATTGCTCGGTATCTAAAAATAGTGGAAAAAAGGAGAGACGGTTAAAAACTTAGTCCGTAAAACTCTGATAAATAAGAAAGATAAACACATAAGAAGAACTGAAAATACAAGAAAGACTTGATAGCAATAAGCTTTATAGCTTCAATGGTAGAAACTCCAAGCTAAAGAAACCGATATTCGATTAAACTCGATCCTAAAGATCCCCTAAAACATCAGAAAAAAAGAAAAAAATAAGGCTTATGTACCTATGACATCAATTAATATACCGAATAATATCATCGAACAGTGCTCGATCAAACTAATCAGCAAAACAAGATAATTTCGACAAAATAACATAATCGTTGGGTTCTCTCCTTATACACAAACACAATGTATCCCTTCACCTCCAGTAATTACACAAGCTTCCTCTTAGATAAACTGATTCCAAGATCTAACTCATAACCATAGTTTAAGCTCAATTTGAGCTCCTTTGACAATTGAACAAACCAGAAAAGCCAAAGTTTCTACCAAACCACATAAAAACAACCTAAATTGGTTTGCTTTAACCTATAAATTTAGTTCTCGAGAACCAAAAACAGAGAGAATTGGTCTTGCGCTTGACTCCACAGTGCAAGGCCAAGACCTAAAAAAACCAGATCGAGAAATATAGAAATGAACACGAAAGAAAGGAACAAACAAATCAAAGAGAATGTTAAACCTTTCTTGACCAGCAGTATCCCAAATCTGGGCTTTGATGACTTTTTCATTAACATTCAAGCTACGAGTCGCGAACTCAACCCCGATCGTTGATTTAGACTCGAGGCTAAACTCGTTCCTGGTGAATCGAGAAAGCAAATTGGACTTTCCAACACCTGAATCACCAATCAGAACCACCTTGAATAGGTAATCATAATCATCATCTGCTCTGTAACCCGCCATTAACACTGCTCAAAGAATCAAAAGCTTCACACTTCGTATTGCTCTTTAATCCAAGAAATTGAATAGATACAGGACAAAGACAAACACTTTAGTCCTCGATTTTGCTTCTTTTTTTCAAATTTCTTCTTTTTCTCTTTAGATTCAATTTTTTATTTTCTCAGATTTCCACAGAAAGACACCCGTCTCTGTCTTTCTAGCTGGACCACAATCACCGATGATAGATTTTTGGGTGAAAATTTGTGAACTGAAATTACTAGAACACCCCTGCTTCACCCGTCTGGTCAGTGGCTTTTTAACGCTTTGAATGTAAGGGTAGATCAGACTTTTCCTTCAGATTTTGTATCTATATTGTTAAATGCTTTCATTTTCTTGAAAAGGTCATAGAGTGGTGGTGGTCATGTTTACATTGGTAAACGGCGATAATTTAGTCACTCTCACAATTTCGGAAAAAATATGTAATTTTTACAGAATGATAGAAAATGAAACTTGTCTGGCTCTATCTGGTAAGTGGATTTTGTTTACTAAGAAAACCCAATGGATTCAATGTACTTATTATTCAAAAGCCCATATGACTTTTTAGTTTGAATTTTTAATGTACCATTTGGACTTGCCATGTGAAAGAGCTCAATGATCTGTATTTTGTAATAATACGTAATCCAAAAACGCATCTGTACCACTTCGATTGGCATATTTTCAAGGCGCGTTCCACAACTTCAAAGAGTTCTTAAATTTCATTTTCTAGAGTTTCGTTCTAAACTTATGTCATGTATTTACTTTTTATTATATCTTATTTTTGTTCGGGTAATGTGGATCGTCAAAATTGCATTAATCCATTTTTTCTAGAGGAGATTCATTAAACCGATAACTTAATATATGGAATTTTGAAAATAAAAAAAATAGAATAAAACACATATTGTACATAAGAAAAGAAACAAAAAAGAGAGAAAAAAACAACGTAGACAAATGTTATGTGCTCCTCTCCACTCATCCTCCATTATTTGCAGAAACAAATCCATTATTTTGTCGTTACCATAAAGTCTCCATCAAGCCTTTCCTCGTGAAACTCTCCAATCAAAATTTTCGATTCTTTTTTTTTACTTTTGTCTTAATTTTAAAGAATGTCTGAATCTCCACCTCCATCTTCATCTTCCTCTGTTTTAACTCAGAACGTACCAAAACCAGTTTCAGACAGACTTCTTAACAAGTACATTGACGTGTCTGAGTTTCAGTTTGATTACCAGAAAAGTGGAATCTGGTCTCCGCCGCTTCAACGCACCGCTTTTCTTACACCACAAGGCAAAATTCTCACAGACAAAGAAATGGCAGAGAAGTTTCAGAATCTTTTAGAAACTCCACCGATCAAAAGGTACAATCTTTATTGTTGTCGTAAATAAGCTTTTGTAAATCTAATCTACAATGTAAGACATATGGAATATACAAACAGGTTTCTATACGACGACTCTTTTATTTATTTTGTTTTTACTTTTCAAAGATTTTTCATACAGAAGAAACAAAAAACAAAAAGTTATACAAGTAGTGAAACCTAGTTTAAACTGCAGCAGTGCTCTGTTCTAAAGCTTCTTTACCGGTGATTCCATCTTTCAGATTCTTGAAATACTCATTGTAGTCTTTCTCCGGTGGAGGATTCTCAGGATCTACCGTGAAAGGTTCGCTAAACGGAACCGTACTTTTAACCTGAAACAAACAAACAACCCAATTGAGAAAATTTAACATCTTGAAGTAAAATCCCGAAAAATCGAAAAGTTATTTTATCCTCAATTCTTTTGAAACCTCGAATGTCTTGTTTAGAGCATACGGGCTTTCTAAAGCAGCGATGCATATAAGTGCAACTTCGTCTCTCGATACCTTCCCCTATATAAAGGCGAAGTTGGTTATGTTAGTTAACTTAAAGAGTTTCGGTTTCAAGGGGAAGCAAAGTTGAAATACCGTAATGTTGTCTCCTTGATCGAATATGAGATCAGCTCCAGCAGGCTCTTCTGTTAAAGCACATGGCCGTACAATCGCAAATGGAATCCCGCTTTCGCGTATCAGATCCTCTCCCTATTCATTTAAATAAAGAAGAAGAAGAAGAGCTTTAAAATCTTGTGAATATGACAATTCCAATTTCTGCAGAGAAGAGAGAATAGAGAGACAAACCTTTAACTTGTAAGTGAGAATGAAGTCAAGCTCCTTGTTTAATCTCACAGCTGGAGGTTGTTTGCTTAGATCCAAACCAGGTCTCTCTGGTCGGGTTACTCCCGCAGAGCCAACATGAACAAACCTGTAACCGTAAGTAACAAAATGGTAATTCAGAGTTTAGTAAAGAGTTTGTTTTGTAGAGGGCAAGAAACTCAATCGGACCTTGGAGTGACCGGTTCTTGAATATAAGCTCGAATACTTGATAAAGGAAGCTCGAAAGGTCCTTCTTTGAAAGTTGGGTTAAGCTTACCATCATACTCAAATTTGCTAAACATAAGCTGAAAAACAAGTAAACTGAATCAAACATTTAGAAAGGAAAGTTTTTTAGATGGTTGATATATAGGAAGGAAAACAAACCTGTAGTGAAATGATACTGCCTGCATTAAAAGGCGGTGCATCTGTCATTGTACGTGCGCGAAATACAGGTCTTAAAGAAGAGAAAGGGAAGCGTACCTATGATTTGAATTAACAGAATTACTATTGATCTACCCACAAAAGTAGATTGAAAATGAATAACAAGTAAATTTTACTTACAGATTGCCATTGGCCTGGTGAGGTGTCGAAACTAGCAGTGTAACCAACAGTATCCCAATCTTGGCTAGTCCGGACGATTAGCTTGTAACGGAGTCCATCACCTTTTAGTCTTAGCTCTAGACCATCATATGCAGAGAGATTCTCTGCCTCGGGAAAGTTCTGGGAGAAATTTTTAAGCAAAGAAGACTCATACACTTCAATAAGATAACAAAGGATAAGAACAATTGGAGAGATTCTGACATTAAGTCGTACCCTTTACCTTGGTTCGGACACTCGTAAACCCACCATTATTCGTTGTTGAAACATTTCCTAACAAAACATGTTATTTTTATATGAATATAAGCCCAAGAGAAGAAAAATGGCAAATACAGTTGTTATGTTATCAAACCTTTGAAAATTCCGGTAGGTCCACCGTTTTCCCCAGCGGTTAGATCTACTAGGAAATTACTTTCACTGACACCTCCCATTACAACATCATCCAAGGCTCCCCAAGGTAGATCTTTAAATGTATTATCTAAACAAAAACATAGGTAAAACTTTTAAATTATGGCCATGTTGAGTTAAAAGCCTAATTAAGTGACTTGACTCAACTTACCCCAAACACCAAAAAGAAGCTTCCCATTCTCAAGTCCAACACCATCTTTAACAGCATTGATTAAGTTCTTCATTCCAATATATTCCACTAACTCAGGAGAGTCCCCTTTTATCTGTGCATCACCAAAATATATATGTTTTAGTTTTGTTGAACATTGAGTACTAAATCTCCCAAAACAAAAAAAAATTAAGAAATGTTCTTTTAGTCCCAGTACCTCTGGCTCGAAGAACCTGACTCCCTGCATTAAAACCAAAAACCAAAGGATAACATTACTCAAAGCTAGAATCTAAAGTTGAAAGCTTTTAAGATCATTCCATTCATGAAAATTCACCTACCTGATTGTATTTTTGTCTCTCAGGCGTATCTCCTTCCTTTGGACCGACAATAACAGAAACAGCATTGATCACTTTCCTCACTCCTTTGAACTTTTCAGGAACAAGTGTATTCTCCTTTGTAATATCTGCAACAATCTGACAACATTGAAATATATGCAAATAGTTATCAATGATGTTATAACTATAAAGATACCAAGAATCAAAATGTGGAAACTTTCTGTGGAATTTCTCACCAAGTCAATGTCAGGTCCTAACATCTTCCGAGCCTTATCTTCATTTCTAACCTATGAAAATTCCCCCTCAAAAGTTAAAGACTTTACCCACATTTTCAGACCACAAGCATCGAGAAATCTATCGAAACGTTTAGTACCAATGCTTTAACAGGCAAGCCTCTCTTCTTCAAGATATCAACAACTCTTTTTCCTACACCACCTGTAGCTCCAGCCACAAGTATGATTCCAGAAGTTTTCATTTCTTTAACCGGTTCCTCCGTTGATCCGTTAGTAAGTTTCTCAAACACCGATGAAACAAACTTCACAAGCAAGAAACAAACAATCAATTACCCCAAAATGACTATATTATATATACCTCAACGGATCAAACAAACGCTCACATATACCTTTAGAGGAGATGGTGGTCCGTTGAAGTAGTACAATGTTTTGAGGAATCTACCAAAGTCCCAACCTTGAGAGCCTGATTTCACAGTGACGCGTTTACTATATGACCTTAGAGTGAGAGAATTTGAAGCTTGTTTGTTACGAAGACGTTGGCTTTTATCATCAAGTTGAAGAAATGGTTTAGGAAGTGAAGTGAACTTAGAGAATTTTACATCAATACTTGATGTAGAACCCTGCAAGCAACAATTTTATACCAAGGAAAGTACAGCATTAATAGAAAATTTCGAATTTCTTATGAAATTGCAGAGCTAATTTCACAAATAAGACAAATTTCATAAGATCATAGAAGTGAAGAACAAAGAAAAGAAAAACAGAGAAATTGTTTTAAGTAACCTGAAGATTGATGATGGAAGGAGATAACAACGATGAAAGCTTGAGTGAACACGAAACATCCATTTCTCAATTCAACAAGAGTCGAAAGATTTTTCCAGAATATCTTAAAAGCGCGAGAGAACTTTTGTGCTGTGGAACCGATAGAGATTGTAGACCACACACGTGGGGAAGTCTCAATTCCGGTTTGCAGAACCGGTACGGTGGTTCCGGAGATACATACTGATCAAATTTAAAACGACACCATTTAGTCAGGTGAAGTTTAAAACAAAATAATTTTAAAAAAGAATTGCGTCTGCCGGGAGTCGAACCCGGGTCTATTGCTTGGAAGGCAATTATCCTAACCGTTGGACTACAGACGCTCTTGTTAGCCCAACCGAAATAGAAATTAATTATCTTCACTTAAATAAAAACTTATCGTTTTTGGAGAAGAATGCTAGGTGTTTAAACTCATCGAGTTATTTGTCTTCAAAGCTTATTGTACATGAATTCATTTTGATGGTGTTTCAGAAAACTCAAATCAATACTACGATGTTTTCTCAATGTGTCATCATTAAAATCCGTCATCATCAAGTTGTTGCTTTTCTTGTAGTTTGAAGTTGTTTCTCCTCTATTTAAAAACATTTCATTTCAATATTAGTCATATGACAAAAAGAAAAAAAGAAGACAATACACAATTTTGTTTGGAACAATTGAAATTAGTTTGATCAGAATTTTGTTTTTTAAGAACAATTGAAGTCTAGTAGTATTATTCATAAACCAATATCATTATAAAATGGAGGGTGATAGAAAAGGTTTTCTTAATTTCAGCTTTTGACTTGTAATTTTTTTTTTAAATATATATAAAGTTTACCAAACTTTTTTTGTTCTGTATGGTTAGTTTTGCTTAAAATGCAAGACGATGAGACTGACACGTGGAGCCGAGCAAGGGGCCGCCGCAAAGTAGTTATGGTGGGCACGTGATTAGAAATTTTAGTTTAGCTATGGATACTGAAATTTTAGATTTGGATGTTTTTTTTTTCTTTTAGTTAGATCTGGATGTTAGGACTCCATTTCCATCTGGAATCTGTAGCTTATTGGATTCATATTACGTACTAAATTTTTATGAGCTTACTTTCAGATATTTATTTCTAAAATTTGTTACAGATTTAATGGTTTCTAATGCATGAGTTTATATTTTCGGACTGGTTCGTCCATGTATGAGTACTTCAATCATTCGTTAGTTTCCGAGATTTGAATATCCAAAATGTTCAGATAATTAAGGATTCTCAAAGTACATTACTATTTTTTAGGATTTAAATTAGTTAACTATGATAAAGACATCTTGAGTTAGAATATAAATAAATATAGGTTATTTAGGGGTTATAATAACAAACCAAAACCTGAGTTTATAGGTAAAAGATTCTCTTCTCCACTCTTACAAGTTCTAAGTGTTAAAGCATCAGTTTGGGCTCGAGAATCAAAATACTTTCCAACATAAAAAGTTAAGTTAATGTGTCAGAGATGTGTTTGCAAAGTCACTTTTCAGTTCATTGTATTTTGGAACACCTCGGGTTTAGGTGCAATTCATAAATGCATTCCTTAGTTTTTAAAATATTGAGTGCAGAAACATTAAACCATAACACGAAGGTCAAGAAATCATAAATTAATTAACACACAAGTCGTGAAATCACAAATGAAATCCAAACACTTGTTACCATTCAAGGTCTTTTTTATTTTCTCTCGAAAACCTGTTAACCCTCTATAGGTTTCTTCCAATTGACAAAATATTTGACCTTCAACTTCTTTTTTCAACTTTTCTTACTATATACAATATTTTTAAAAAGTGAAACAATTGTGGTGGGTTAATCTTAGTGGGAACAATGACTTCCCATAACTATTGTTAACCAACACAGAGTACTTTAGGTTCTTCAATGCAATCTTCGTTCACGAGCCGTGCCGATTCTCAACTTTTTCAAAAGTAGTTGAGAAATTTAAAGTATCCACATTAGCTTTAGTGCTTCACCCATTTCTCTGATCTATACAATAAATATTAATATTTTCAACCGCAAATAATGTTAACAACGTTGTAAATAAATACAGATAAGAGTCCAATAGTGATGTGACTTACATCTCAGTATTTTTTTCTGTATAAATATAACATGAGTTTTGTTTTCTGGGACCATTCTAATGTTTCACTTAAACTGCGATTTGGTCCAAAAAAGTGGCAAGGTACTAACTTAGTTCTTCTACTATGTGGTAAAAATTGAAAACACACACACAAAACCCAAGATTTAACTAGATTATTTTAAGATTTGACAATATTATTTCAATAATATATAAGAGACATTCATATGATAGTTAAACCATTTACTTATATGTTAAACAAAATGTCATGATTAACCAGTTTGGTTCTAATTATACGGAGACTAGTACTAAATATAGATCGATTCAAAATATATAAAAAATAATTCAGGTACCTAGAAGTTAAATTCGATCTTTTGTCCATATATAAATCCCTACACATATTAGCATACTCTGTATACATGCATGAAGCCATGTCCATATGTTTTTTTTTTGTGTGATAAAGAAAAAATAGTCTTGTAAAAGACACGTTATAACTTACTAATTTCCAAAATACATAAATCGGTGGACCATGCTACTCCATACCCTCTTACATTTATTATTTTATTGCGAATCCCATGTCTCCTCCTTCACTTGTGTTGTATAAATGAACATTTGAATTCCTTTTTTTTAAATAAGCTAATATTTCCTCTATATCGAATTATGAAAAGCAACTTGAAAATTGAGTGATCATCCACGAGAAAAGAGAGTACTTTTTGTTTTTCTGAGGGCATGTACATTGGTGAGAGCATATAAGGGTGTTCTCAACAATTTTTTAATAATAAAGTAAGATTAGAACACCTTAATTTTTTTTTTAATTTTGTATCCTCCATTGGTAAGAACTCCTTTGGAGTTCTCAAAAATAAAAATAAAAATTATTTTATAATTATTTTTATAAAACTTGAAAAACTTACAATATTTTATAAAATAAAAATTATATTACATTAATGAAATTTTAAAGATAGATTACATAAAATAATTAAAACATAAATTTGCAAATTATAAACTTTCAATTGTTTTAATCTATACTTCGCCAAATTTTTGCCATATATGGTTAACCAAATCATCTTTTAATTGTTTATGCATCTCTATCATGAACTTGATTTGAATGCCCATCATATTCCTTTAGATTTGTAGCTATCTCGAGAATACGCCAAATCCACTTGGGAAGTTCTATTTTCTTCTCTTTGTTGGAATCCTCGATACATCAAACCGAGTGTATCTATCTCGTTCGTCTTCTACTATCATATTGTGTAGTATGATACACGCCTCATAATCTTTCCAATTTTTATCTTCTCCCCAATAAGAGCCGGGTTTTTTTCAATGGCAAATCGAGCTTGCAATACTCCAAAAGCACGCTCGACATCTTTACGAACCGATTCTTGGTATGTAGCAAATAGTGATGCTTTCGGACCTTGTGGAAGTGGAATTGATTGGATAAAAGTAGCCCATTTTGGATAAATACCATCAGTGAGATAGTTCATATGATATTCAAGCGTCCATTGACAAAGTAGTTAACTTTTGAGCTCGGCCTTCTAATACATCATCAAAAATGTGATCGTCGAAGAACATTTATATCGTTTAAGGTACCGGAGGTCCAAAAAATGCGTACAAATCCATAGATCTTGTGAAGCTACTTCTAAACGATTGTTGGCTTTCCAGATCCACGGTATATTGCCCTTTCCCAAGCGGTGGGACAGCTTTTCCACTCCCAAAGCATACAATTGATGCTTCCTATCATTCCGGAAATCGCGTTCTTCCAACATTAAGTAGGCGGTGAAGATCAGTTGGTGTGGGTCTTCGTAGATACTCATCTCCTAACGAAGATATTATTCCCTCCACAAAATTTTCCAAGCATAAGAGCGCAGTACTAGAACTTAGGCGAAGGTATTCGTCAACCGCGTCCGCCGCATAACCATATGCCATCATACGAATTGCGGTCAGACATTTAAGTAGTCCGGAGAGACCGAATCTTCCGTA
This sequence comes from Cardamine occulta, assembly GCA_028015245.1. NCBI lineage: Eukaryota > Viridiplantae > Streptophyta > Magnoliopsida > Brassicales > Brassicaceae > Cardamine > Cardamine occulta. The sequence continues at coordinate 9,677,993 of CM051388.1, read as the reverse complement.
GAAGATCTCTTTTTTGTTGAAAATACGGTACTTCGTTAGAGAGTCGATGAACAATAAGCATGAAAACGGCTTGTTCATTCTAAAATAACGTCGGAATGTAGAAGCTGGGTAAGTTGCATCTTCATCGAAATAATCACTCCATAAGTGATTGTGTCCTACCTCCGTTGTCTTTCAATGTAGGCTCGTTTTTTTTTCGACGCACGATTCTGCAATGCTTCCTCAAATTTTTGTTCAATTAGTTGATCATATTCATCATCGCTGGATGGATCCAAAAGATTATAAGAAGAAGATGCCATATATAGAATTGTTTGTGGAAACAAGTGTTTTGTGTTTTTTAATTTGGAGTAAATATGGATAATATAAAAGAGGTCATGAGAAAAGAGATTTGATATATATTTGATATAAAGAGATTGCAAATGATGAGAAAATATCAAAACACACACACCAAAATATAAAGAGATTGCTTGGTTGTGATCTTTATATAGAGAGATGGGAATTGTTTAGAATATCAAAAACACAAGTGAAAGTTTTACATGTGATTCTACAGAGTGAATAAGAATCTTCTTGTCTTCTTCATATGTCCTCTTCACATGTGATTCTACACGTGAGTATGTAATTCTTGTATTCTTCATATGTTCTCTTCACATGTGATTCTACAGTGAGTATGTAACTTCTTGTATTCTTCTTCTCCTCTTCTTCTCATGTCTCCTTCGTCCTCTTCTTGTCTCCTTCTCGTCCAACTTCATTGAATATTTGGTGTGACCTGCAACTGCAAAACAGCACATTGAACATTGAACATTGAACATCACATTGAACATTTAACATTGAACAGATCGAAACTTAATTAATAAAAATCGAACATATCGAAATCAGAAAGATCATTGAACATTGAATCGATCAAGAACAGAACGCAAAACATGATCGGACACTGCAAAACAAATGAACAGAAACTTAATTAATAAAAACTGATCAAGAACAGAAACTTCATTAATATTACATTGATCATTTCAAACACAAACCGATTTACAATAATCAAACAAGAAACAAGCAACAAGAAATAAAAACAAGTAACAAGGAACATTTATATCATTCATTCATACAATTCTCTAATGAGCTTGTTCTTCAAACCTTGTCTCCTCTAGCAAGGAGTTTCTAGAAGTCCCATCTCGCTTTATTTCTTTTTTTCAAAGCTAAGTCCTTCTTCTTTATCTCCCAAACTTCTTCAGCGACAATGTGTCCTTGACTTCTTTTGCAATGAACTTGTGTTGCTCACACTGCTTTCCTTGGCTTTGACGCCTTAACACCGGGAGGACCCTAGCCACTTCATCTGCTACATTGCTTGAATATTGTGTGGAACCATCATTTATCTTGATTCTTTTTGAGCTTCCATTTTCTTTCGCTCCAGTGTTGGGACACCATTTCGATCAACGAAGCTCCAGCCATGCATGTTCAAGATTGAATTTGGAGTGGTCGACCTCAAAGATTTCATAAGCCATTTTCATAATATCATCCTCATTTTGGCCACTTTTTTTGAGACGTTGAAAGCAGCCTCATAGCTTCCAACAAACTTGCACACCATGTCATTTATCTTGACCCACCTCCTCTACAATGAGTCTCTCTTTTTGGATAACCAGCCACTATGGGACATCTTTGCGTAATAATCAAGATCGTGACCAAAAAGCACTTTTTGGCCATTCCGACAACAACATCTTTGGTGTTTAACCAAGCACTGATGAGGGCTTTATCTTCATTAATTTTCCATTTGGGTCTACTTTTCTCCGCCCTCACGTGTCTTCTCAACTGGTGGACTAGGATCATCATTGCATTGGCTCTTATACTCGGAAGTTGTGATGATGGAAGGGGTATTGTAGGGAAAAAGTATCAGCAATGTGTATTTCTTGTTGACTATTTAGAAGGTTTATGAAACCAGAAAGAGTCACATGGATTCATAGAATCCATGAGAAAATTATAAGGTTCGGTTTTTGTTTAGAGATGAATTAAAGAGAAATAGTTTTAAGTGTTAAATAATTGGATAGTTATGTTTTAATTTATAGACATAACTACTACCATGAGAATTCAATTAGTTTACACCATTACGCATTAGCTATTCAATCACTTTAAAGACTTAACTACTACCAATTCAATTACGATTTAGACCAAGAACATTTATAATTGACCAACTACAAACTGATCAAGAGCATTTATCAACACCTCCCTCAAAGCTAATCCAACACAAAGCAAAGAATTTATACACCCTAAAACTAACACAAAGCAAAACATTTATAAGACGGAACCACTAACCTTGATGTATATCTGATTTGCTTTTACTTAACCCCTCAACTACCAACCTTGAACTCCATCAATGTTCCTTGAAACATTTAAAACAAACAAAACAAAGGAATTAATCATGATCGGTCTACAAAAAGAATCGGAATTAAACAAAGAAATTTTTGCGATGGACTTGATAACTTTCAAAGTTAACACCATCATTGTAACATCCCATCATTGTAATTCATAAAGACACGAGATAATGCACCAAATTCATCAATAACTCTCAAGAACAAGATCATCCAAATCAAAAGAAAGCATGAAGAATTAATTCCTATAGAATGTGAAAAAGGTTTCAATAAAAGAACAATAAAAGGTTTCACTAGAATCGTGGGATTTACCGTCGTAATTCGGTTTCGTGGTTCGAATTTGGAGGTGGCGGAGCTGGAACCGAGGCGGTTACTGCGGTTGTGTATAACGATGAGGAGGACGGTTAAGATAACAGATCAGGTGGTGATGCCAGAGGTTGAAGATGTGGAAGTAATTGAAAAAAAGGTTAAGAGCGTGATTATGGTGGAGAATTCAAATCTGGTGGACTCCGATGTTATCTCACCGGCGATTTCAAATCGGAATCATCTGCCGTTGATGATGACTGAATCGAGTCGTGCAGCACAAATCCGGTGATGGATCGTCGAATCGCCTTCCAAATAGAGAGACCACGAGAACGAGACAAGAGATAGAGAGAGCGAAATGAGAATTTTTTTTCCTTTTTTTGTTTCTTATCTCGCCCTATTCACCACGTATGCTTCAAGAGTTCTCAATACTCTGAAACGAGAACGTGTTCTGGACTTTTTAACATTTTTTTTTTTTTTTTTGGGTTTTAAAATCAATCAGAACACCCATCAGAACTACCGATGGACATGGCCTTAATGATAATCTCAGTTACAATGTGCGCACGTGATCGGACGTTGACCGTTGGATCGTAATAGTTGTCGTCCGGAGGCTTTTCTTTTTGTCGTATCCGATTTCTTGATATCTTGTCTAATTGCAGTTTTGACGTTATTCACAAAGTCTATTTTCATAATGGAACTATGGAAAATTATTTGAGATAGAAGCCATTTCAATAGTTTATACAATAACATCTACAAAATATAATACTTTTTTCGCCACATTTAGAAATAAGTTTTAGTCCTTGACTTACACACTATTCATCTTGTCTATTTTAATGATTCTTAACATAAGTCATATATAGAATTTGATGAGACAAATCAATTTTAAATGGTTGCAAATAGAAACCTTGACTTAAACAAAAGAAGATATAAATTAAGAGCTTCCACAAATTTAGTATCTTTCTTTATCATGTTAAAAGGAAAAATAAGATCATTACTTTGGATTATTACTATTTTGATGAGTAGAAAGATTGGACTAGCTTGAGTGGACATCTCCTCCTTTAACCATTAATTTTTGAGAAAATAAAAACAAAATCATTATTATTAATCTAAGTTAGGAAATTAATAAAAAAATTTTTTTTTTGTCATGTGTTGAAGTTTTTGAAATTACATTTTAGTGGATATTTACAAGCATCCAAACTGTTGAATCGACCAATGAACCAATCATATTACGGAGAAAAACTATATAAGAAAAACAAACAAAAAAATGCCAACGACTAGTTTTTAAATCCGTACAAAAATAAAAACCAAGCCGTTTAGGTATGGTTCAATGGTCGAAACTTTTTTTGGTACCTCATTGCAAAATTCAGACACTTTACAAATTAAATCTTTTTTTTTTGTGTGTCGTCAATTATATTGTAAATCTTTTTTTTTAGGGAAAAAAGCATAATTTGGGTTGCATGCTTCTCCTACAAACGGACACTTCTTTATTGGCTGTGTTCCTAATAATCCTATCATATGCCTCTGTCTTCGTGTCTGCAACAGATCTGTCTCCTCTTTATTTTTTTTTTCTTTCTCTTTCAAGATTCTCATTTTTCTCTTTCTCTTGAAACCGAAAAACAACAAAAACCTCTACCCAAAACGGAGGTTTTAACTCTCTGCCAAAAGCCATTGTTTTCTCCAGATAAACCCATCAGTTTCCTCTGAATTTGCATGTGAAAGTTTGGTGAAGAAAGAGGAGAGATCTGTGATTGCTTTTATAAAAAACGGTGCCGTTTCTTTGCTTTTTCCTCTTCTTCTGTGGCTGATGAGGTCACTAAGATTCCCACTTGCCTCTTTTGTTCACTCTCTCTCTCATTAATGAGTAACAAGTTCTCATCTTTAGTGCATAAGAAGCAGAAATTTTGATACTTTTAGTTTCTGGGTTATTTTTTTTTCTTCACTTGGTTTCTAACAGAGCTCGAAAGTTTCCATTTTTCTCTTCCCATTTGGGATTTTTCAATTTCACTAATTTAGTATTGATTTGGGAACTTATTAGAATTGTGTTTTTGAGATTTGAGACTCAAAAGGTATAATTTTTAGGTTATTTCAGTGAATCTTTGTGGAATTAAAGCTATTGCCATAGTTGAGGCGATTTGGTTTTGAAGATTTTTCCTCTTAAGGAAACAAAAAATGAGATACAATTCGATTTGGTTCTTATGCAAGATTCCGAGGAGGAAAGAGACAAAGCTCTTCGTCTTCTGAAACTAAATGACGACTACGACGACAACGACAAGAGTTAATTCTTCTTCTTCAACTCGGAATCGAATTCTGAAAGATGCAAATGGAGACATCGGTGAGCATCTTCGTAACCACATCCATTTAACCAATTGTATTCACTTGAAGAACCATATGCATAAGCAGAGTCCAGTTTTAACCGACCGTGCCTTAATGAGAGACCTCATTGTTCTTCAAAGGTCACGTTCACTTAGAGATCCTTCTGCTAGCCCTCCAGCTTGGAATTCTCCTTCTGTTGTTGATTTGCTTCCTAAGAAAGGAGATCATGTTGAAGGAAGAAGATCTGTTGATCAAAAGAAGTCTAGTCGTAGGTTGTCTGGTTTGAGTGGTTCTTCTCCTGTTGTGAACTTTGGGACATCTAAAGTGACTCCTTCCGATGAAAGGGATAGTGGTAGGAGAGTTAAGAGAGAAGAATCTAGTAGAAAGAGTTATAGAGTTGGAGATGATTATCAAAATGTGAACGAGGTTTCTCATGGTGTTGCTTCAGGGAATTCAGGATCTAAAGCTAGTGGGAGGCATAGTAGGATTAATGATGCTATTGTTAAGACAATGTCTGATCAGTTAAATGAGGTTGTTGTTGGTGATAGTGATGATGTGGTTTCATCTAATGTTCGTCCACGGGTTAGGTATGGAAGTGGTGGTGTTGGTGGTAATACTCGGGGATGCGCAGGTGGAATGAGTCGGCCTAAAAGACGGAAGTTTAGAGGGACGAGAAGAGTTCGAGGTAAGAGTAGAGATACCGGTGGTGGTGGTGGTAAGAGTGAGATGTCTGTTGCTTCTAACACATTGCCTCAAGGTGAGAAGCATGAGGTAGAAAAAGAGGGATTTGGGGAACAGAACATGACTAAGGCTTGTGGAATTCCGTTTAATTGGTCGAGAATTCATCACCGTGGGAAAACTTTTCTCGATAAGGCGGGTAGGAGTTTGTCTTGTGGTATGTCTGATTCAAGAGGACAGAAAGGTGAAACCGATGAGAGAAATGGTTCTGATATGATGATGATACAATCTGATGATGACTCAAGCTCCTTTATACGTTCTGATGGTGAGGCACTTCCCTTGCTAGTTGATAGTGCAGAGAATGAAGGTTGGGTACACGATTACTCGGGGGAGCTAGGGATTTTTGCAGACAATTTGCTCAAGAATGAAGAAGATTCTGATCTTGCTTCAGAAGGAAGGTCAGGGGAGAAAAAACACAAGAAGAAGAGTCATATCAATGCTCGGCATCGACATCAGCATCAGAGTCTTACGGAGAAATACACGCCTAAAACATTCAGGGATCTTGTGGGGCAGAACCTGGTGGTACAAGCTCTTTCTAATGCAGTTGCAAGACGAAAGCTTGGACTTTTGTATGTCTTCCATGGTCCAAATGGAACCGGAAAGACCTCTTGCGCTCGGATATTTGCAAGGGCTTTGAATTGTCATTCCATGGAACAACCAAAGCCTTGTGGCACTTGCAGTTCTTGTGTTTCACATGAAATGGGTAAAAGCTGGAACATTCGAGAAGTAAGTCCTGTGGGGAATTATGACTTTGAGAACATCATGGATTTACTAAATGGTAATGCGACGGTTTCATCGCAGTCACCTCGAGTGTTCATATTTGATGATTGTGATACCTTGTCATCTGATTGTTGGAATGCACTGTCCAAAGTGGTGGATCGAGCAGCGCCACGCCGGGTAGTCTTTATCCTCTTGTGTTCGAGTCTTGATGTTTTGCCTCATGTGATCATATCAAGGTGCCAGAAATTCTTTTTCCCGAAACTTAAGGACGCGGATATCGTTTACTCGTTGCAATGGATAGCATCAAAGGAAGAGATTGAGATAGATAAAGATGCATTGAAGCTTATTACTTCGAGATCAGATGGTTCTTTAAGAGATGCTGAGATGACTCTTGAACAGCTGAGTCTGTTAGGACAGAGGATCTCTGTTCCTTTAGTTCAGGAACTGGTATGCACCGTTCTGTCTCACCAATATAACAGTTGAAAGTCAGAAACTCTTAAAATAGTTTCGAATTGAAATTCTCTTTTGAACTTTTTCAGGTTGGGCTTGTTTCTGATGAGAAACTAGTGGATCTTCTTGATTTAGCTTTATCTGCAGATACTGTAAATACTGTGAAGAATCTGAGAACAATAATGGAAACAAGTGTAGAACCATTGGCTTTGATGTCTCAGCTCGCAACAGTCATAACCGATATTCTTGCGGGTAGTTATGATTTCACTAAAGATCAGCATAAAAGAAAGTTTTTTCGACGACAACCATGTGAGTTTCAATATTTTCCAGCCTACCTACATTTGCAATAGCTTTGTTTTTTTCTGTTCTGCTCTAACTTTTTTTGTTTCGTTCACCGTTTTTAGTACCTAAAGAAGATATGGAGAAACTAAGACAGGCCCTTAAGACATTATCTGAGGCAGAGAAACAGCTGAGAGTGTCAAACGATAAACTGACTTGGCTCACAGCCGCGTTGCTTCAATTGGCTCCTGATCAGAACTATCTGCTTCAACGTTCTTCTACTGCAGATACTAGCTTTAACCGTAGCCCACTACCAGTAGATAACAATGGAGGTAGAGAAAGCTCAGATCACCATCTGGATCCTTCTAGCGATGCAGCTGGTGGAAAAAGTTCTGGATTGGACAGAAGAAGAGGAGATAGTAGAAAAAACCGACCCGCTGTTGAAGAAATTTGGTTAGAGGTTATCGAGAAGCTTCAAGTTACCGGTTTGAGAGAGTTTCTTTATAAAGAAGGAAGAATCGCCTCTCTTAGTCTCGGTTCAGGTAATGCATTTCGTAGTGACAAAGCTTGAATCTTGATCAGATGTTCTAAAACTTTTTGACGCCAAATTTTTGTTTTCTATTGTTATGGCAGCTCCTACTGTGCATCTAATGTTCAGTTCATCGTTAACCAAATCCACGGCTGAGAAATTCCGAAGCCATATTATGCAAGCGTTTGAGGCAGTTCTTGAGTCACCGGTGATTATAGAGATCAGATGTGAGACAAAGAAAGATCCGAGAAACAACGGGCATCATCATCATCATCATCACCCATCTGTGAAAGAAAAAAGGCTGCCACAGTCTTTAGCACTCATTGGCCACGATCACAACATCGATGGAAGTGGAAGAAGTGAGATAGTTGAAGTTACTGAACCTAATGGACAAAGACGACATCAACAGCAACAGAAGCAGCAGGAAGAGGAGAGGACAGAGCGAGTAGGTTCTTCTGCATTAGTCCGAGCTCGAAGGAAACATTTGGAAGCAAGCCAGAGTCAGAACCAGAGCCAAAGCATTGTGAGAGGTAAAGTCTCATTGGCTCATGTGATTCAACAAGCTGACGGATGCTCACTTCAAAACGGTTGGTCTAAACGCAAGGCCGTGTCTATCGCCGAGAAGCTAGAACAAGAGAATCTGTAAGAAACTCAAAACACTTAATCAAGCATCCCAAAGATAGATCAATTTGTAAAAATGTTAAATCTTTTTCTTCTCACAGGAGACTTGAACCGAGATCAAGAAGCTTGTTATGCTGGAAATCATCAAGAGGCACACGTCGCAAGGTAACAACAGAACCCTCTTTATCTTCAGTAAAAATCAAAACTTTTTGGTTATGAATGAGTAATTGAAAAACGGAAACTTTGAAAATTGTAGGCAACGAGGTTGAAGGTGAGAACAAGAAGGGTTAGACCACATTCGTTACTGAAGCTCGTGTCGTGCGGGAAATGTCTGAGATCTCCATCAAGATAAGGGATATTGTGTTCTTTGATCGATCATACGCAGATTTTACTGTAATCATAATCAATGTAGCTTTCTTTGCAATTTTTTATCTTTCTGGATATGTTCTTACCACAAAATAAATGGATTAGTTTTAACTGTTAATAAAGCCATTCATAAGAGCTAATTGGCGGAAAAAAAAGAGATCTTTATTGAGATGAAATGTGTTACGTGAAAGCTTAATTAAATAGCTAAAAGAAACATGTTTTTTTCCGGTAGGATCGATGACAAAGCAAAACATTCCAAGATGATGATTATCTCATAAGGACGATAAATGAAAGTTATGTAAGAAAGAGATGATATTTGATCCGTCTGGTTCAACGATCATCCACCACCTACTAAGAAGGTTGTCGACTCTATTCAAAATGTTGATGCCAGTTTGGAAATTCCCAATCTTGTCCAATAATATCTTTAAGCATTTTCAAGTAACGTTCGACAATCTTGTCCAAAAGTTGAGGTTGGCCTCTCACGAAATCAATGCATGCAAATTCAAGTTGTCGCCACCGCCGGAAAGAGAAGATCAACGGAGGAGTTGCAGAACGCCGGCGAAACAGTCGAGGAGTAAAGGACTTCTTTTTCGTCGGCGAAGGAAATGCAATTTCAATCTTCCCGATTTGGGAAAATAATTAGGGAATATGGTTTTTTAAATATCTCATTCTATAAAAAATATAAATATACATATATTCTTAAGGGTAAAGATTCTAAATGAGTTAGAGGGTTTAGATTTTTAAATTTTGTAGCAATTTTTTTGAATTTGAGGTTAAATTGGAATTTCACATTTTATAAAAGATTAGATCACCAAAAAAAAAGTATGGATGGACAAAATTTTTTTAAAAATCTCCTTTATTTGTAATTTTCTCTTTTATTTATTTATTTAAAAAGCGTATTTTCTTTTCATTGACCCATTCATGATAAAGAATTAATTTACTAATTATTATTACATGAAGTTTAAAATAAAAACATTTGAACTCGAATGGTGAATAAAATGATCGTTATTATTACTGTTGATCAATATTTAGAAAAGAGCATGAAGTTTATTGCTTATAATGCCTTTTAACAATAGCAATGACAAATTTTTCTCTTGCAAAAGCCACCTCTCTTACTGCTACAACCTTGAAGACACCACTTGTTACACTTTCTACCATTAGTACATACTCCAAATTCGGGGTGATCGTTACAACACAATGATGAAGATCCTTTGCTGGAATACCAAATTGAATCTTCATTCACCATTTTTGTGGCTTCAATATCTGCAAAATAACATTTTAAAGATTTTTGGTTTTAACGAATATAATAATCATGAGAATAAAAACCCATTGAGAAAGGTTTTGATCTAATGAGACTAACTAACCCGCAAGTAAAACGGAGAGAGCGAGAAAAGCAAAGAAATCAAAGCTTGAATGGACCATTTTTTAAAAATCTTTTTAACACTAGATTGGTTATTTTTGATACATGTATAAGGTTTTCTCTTGTTCAAACTTCAACTTCAAACAAGGAATTCAAATAAGGAAATAATAAATTATTCAAAACAACATTACACTGATGATGATATTTATTGGCACATTTGCGGAAACACAATTTAATACATGATAAACATCGAGTCAACTAAAACAGTCAAAAGGTGACTTAATTCTTTTATTTAGCCATTAAAATCTTAAATGTTTGTATAAAACCAGTCAAAGAAATGGAAAGACGAACTGAAAATTACTTCGGTGATCCACTGATCCCCGAATCAATGCGTTCCGATTGCGGTCAATGATTCTTATTTATTATATATTATTTTTCTTAAAATATAAGTCATGACTCATTAAAAACAATTATTTTAGAATAATTATGAAAGATTCTAAATCCAATATATGTCAAATAAAATAATTAATAATAGTATCGTAACCAATTCTGAATTCTCCAGCATTATAAATTTAATACGTAGAGAAAAAGCATAATCAAGAAAAAAAATATCATATCTAAATCATAAGTTTGTTCCCACTAACAATTGTTTGAACCATCTAGAAAAAATAAAATAAAATAGTGACTGGTATTAAATAGAACCTTTGAAAATTTTGTATATAGAACGTAAAATAATCAGTATTGTTTTAGTATCAACAAGGAAATGATGTGTTATTAGAAAGAAAAAAAACATTACATTGGTGATTGATATTATTGGAGTACATGGTAAACAAAGTCAACTAAAACACTCGAAAGGTGACTTAATTATTTTAAGATGTCGTTACAAATATTAAACATTTGTAAAAAGCCAGTCAAAGAAATATAAAGTGAAAATTTAATGTAATTCACAACATGTACCCTTCTTTATCAATAAAACACAACGGGTTCGTATCGTCGCTATCACCAAGTTTGAAGTAGCCGTGATATAATAACGTCTTGTCTTATTTGATAATAAGACTAGTAGTCTCCAAAAAATTGTAAAAGATAGTTATAAAATACATTTTTTATGAATCTTTTGGGTGAGAAAAATAATAAATACAGCATGGGGTATTATTCTTTTATTCCTTTTCAGAAGAGAAAGTAGAAGAGCCTGAAATTGGTGAATGCTTCAATACCAAGTCTTGACAAATATAAGAGAAACAAAAAAACAAATGAAAATAAATAAAAGATCTACTCTATCCCCATTTTGATGGATAATAATACTATACAGAAAGAAAGAAAATTAAATTAAAATGACGAACAAGTTGGTGGGGGTGACACAAACCATACCTCAAGGTAGGTGGTATATCCATATGGAGAGATTTTAAGCTCTTCTTCTAAAGTCAGGACCACATCTTCCTCAAAACTCCACAAAATCTCTAACTTTGAGATAAAACTAAATCCATCTATTTTACCTTCTTCATGATTAAAACATACATCTCTCAGTCTAGGACCATAGAGACCGGGGCCGGTACCAATCATATTGTTATATTATATGTTGGAGGAAACTCAGGTTTCGGGGTTTTACTGGTTTTGCTATATGTCTAGGAATGTAACCATCCGCAAAGCCAATAGATTCCATGATCCAAGAACTCAATGTGAATACGTTACTAAGACAGCTACTACAAACTAAAAGATGGGTTGATTCTTGTGGTTCTTGGGTCGGTCACGTTACTCTGAAAGAAGAGAAAGAGAAAGAAAGCCTAAGTCTTTGTCATCAATGAAGTTTGGTTTTTGATTGATAAAATTGGTCCCCCACTTTGGTATAAATTCCAGAACATACCCAGAGATTACAAAACCCAAAAAAGAAAAAGTTTTTTAAGGCTAAAAGTGGTCACAGGATTCTTCAGGCGGGTTTGTTTCTTTTTTTCAAACTGTAACTAGCACTTACCCGTTAAGACAATATCTTCATCTCCCTATTAAACACAACGACCTAACCATATAACTTCAGTAAGCTCTAGATACAACCCTCCATTTTCATCATATTGCTTCATAGCCTAGCCTAAGAAAGACAGTAAAAGAAAGAAAGCACAAAACCTTTTCAGGTTCTTCGATCGTTTGGAATGATGAGATGGGGAAGAAAGAAACATGTTTCTTCTTCTTCTTCTTCTTCCGGGTTGTCTCGTGTTCTTTCTGTTTCTTGGTTTTCAAAGTTACGTGGTTCTTCTGACTTGAAACCTGCAAAAGAGAAGAAGCAAGATGAAGCTAGACAGAACATGTCTGCAAAATCTTCCTTGAGTTCTACTAAACGTCGAAATGTTGTTCATGAGAGCAGCAAAATCATTCAACGAGTATCAGTAGAAAAAAAGAACGCTGCAACAAGGTCAGTAGATATGGAGTCAAATGAGAAGTTTGAAGAGATAATGAGCAGTGTGAGGGAGAAAGTAAGAGATTTCCAAAAAGAGACGTGTGGCTTTCTGGAAGTAGAGGCAATGGATAGAGACAAAGGAACTGTGATCATGACGCCAAGAATTCAGGTGAACAGAGACAAGCAGGGATGTGAGAGACGTGACCAAAGGCTTCTCGAACAAAAACCAAAGAGATCAGAACAAGGCGCAGAGGTCAAGGCAAAAAAACCAGCGAGAAAGACAGGTACAGGAAGTTACAATAGAGAGGATTCTGTGAAACTTGATCATACCGTAACAAAACCGGCTCATCAGTGGCAAAAGCTCAAGGAAATAAAACTAAGAGAAGTGAAGCTGAAGGCTGACCAACAGAGGAAATCTCTGTACCTAAGAAGGGAGCTAAACAGATTAGGAACAAAAGATAAGGTTAGAGTTTTTTCACCAAGAGCATCTGAAAAATGCAGAGTTAAAGCTATTGAAGACTTGAAGAAGGCTAAACTGAGAGCACGGGAGGACGAGCTTGTGAAAGAAGCAGCAGATGGAGGAACGGAGAATGAAAGCTTTGCAGTAGTGAAATGCTCAAGTGATCCTCGAAAGGATTTTAGAGATTCAATGATTGAGATGATCATGGAGAATGATATCAACCACCCTGAAGAACTCAAAGAGCTTCTGGTTTGTTATCTCAGACTCAATGCAGATGAATATCATGACATGATCATCAGTGTGTTTCAGCAGGTACATAATGATTTTAACTTTGGTGTAGAATAGTATTATAAAGATCTGTGCATGATTCATTATTGCGATTGGTGAACAGTTTTCATTATTACCTTTTCTAAATGTTTAATCCCCTAACTGCATTCCTGCTTTTTGGTTATAGGCTTATAGCCTTATAGCTAAAGCTGGTAGCAATTCTATAAAATTGGCATTAATAAGACCAACATAATTTTGGAAATTACCTGAATTTTAGTCGATTATTAGTCCTTCCCCAGCTAAGAACTCATGGACAACCCCGTCGACTTCAATCGCGCTGCATCCAGGCTTCTTGTTGACTCTTTCTGCTCTCATCTTTTTCCTCATCTCCATAACTTCATCCCACCTTCCATTAGAGGCATACAAGTTTGACATCTGAACATACCCTGAACTCTCATGTGGATTCAATTCCAGTAACCGATTCGCTATACGCTCTGCTTGTTCCATTTGACCAAACCTTTTGCAGGCACCAAGAAGGGATTCCAGTAGAACCGAAGCCTCATCTGCTGGAATCTCGTTCATAAGTTCTTCAGCTTCCTCAAATTTTCCTATCCGACCAAGCAAATCCACCATACAACCATAGTGTTCAATAGTTGGCTCAATACCGTAAACACTATTCATCTTTTCAAAAAGATTGCGAGCTTGGTCTAACAAACCCACATGATTGCAGGCTGATAGAACACCAATAAACGTGATACCGTTTGGCTTAAAACCTTCATACACCATCTCCGAGAAGATCTCTAAAGCATCATTTCCAAGACCGTGGACGCTTAAACCCGAGATTATTGAATTCCATGTACTGACATCTTTCTTCGAAGTAGCTCTAAACACTTCAAGAGCCTTATCAATTTTCCCGCACTTTGAGTACATATCCACAAGAGCTGTTGCCAAAAATCCTTCAATCTCAACCCCATGCTTATCGATGTAAACATGTACCCATTCACCTTGACTCAAGGATCCAAGATTAGCACACGCAGATAAGACATTAACAAAAGTGAAACTATCTGGTTGCTCTGTCGAATTATTAAGCATTTCATTGAAAACCTCTAAAACATCGCTGTAGCAACCCACATGTGCATAAGCACTCACCACTGCGTTCCAAGAAACCACATCTTTCACCGGCATACAATCAAAAAGCTCTTTCGCTTCCTTAACCAATCCCGCAGCCGCATAACCCGAAATCATAAAATTCCAAGACTCTACATTCCGTTCCTCCATCTCATCAAACAACGCACGAGCTTCTTCTACAAAACCCTTGTCAAGATAAGCGCTCAACAACGAATTCCACGAAACAGCATCTCTCACAGGCATTCTATCGAGCACGTTACGTGCAATCTCAAAGTAACCACTTCTACCATAGACATTAACCAATGTATTCTCCACAAACACATCAGACATCAAATCACTCTTCATAAAAAGACTGTGAATTTGCCTTCCTTCTTCAAACCCACAAAACGAAGCACACGCTTTCAACACGAACGTGAAGCTGTACTTATCTGGGAAAACAGGGCCAAGAAGCATTTCACGAAACACGACTAGAGCAATCTCAGGAGTAGAGCTATTAGCATAAGCTCTGATAACGGAATTGTGAGTGAAAGCATTAGGGCTCTCGATGCGATTGAGAATGGAGTGAGCGTAAGAGACTGTTTTGGGTTCTGGGTTTGTTGCGGCAAAGGCAATAAGCTTGCTAGCTGAAAACGTATCCTTGAAAAGACCGGTTTTGAGCATAAAGGCATGTGCTTGTTGAATCTCCGATAGAGATTTAGCTCTCTCTGTAAATAAGAGAATCGGTAATGAAGATGATGAACAAGCACTCATTTTTTTTTTTTAGTTCTGTTTCCGCAATAACCGATCAATTATTTAAAGTTTGAACCGCATTTTTTAAATCTATGAACATAACACAACACAAACATTTCTGAATTTTTTTATAATTGAATGATTACAAAAACAATCTATACTATATAAAAGTTGAAACTATAAGCTTCTAAGGCTGTCCACATAGGATTAAAAAAATCCGTTCTTATTGATCCACATCATCGTATATATTAGATTAAGAAAATTTCTTAATTTTACGTAGAGTGAATGATAGAATATTTTACAAAATCTAATATGATTGGTTCACGTCATCATCTAAATTAAATTAAGATTTTTTTTTAATTTTAAGTGTGTTGTTAATATAAATTATTTTAGAATTTAAGAAAATTAGATCACGACCAATAGTATTGTTTCACATTATTATATGCTTAGATTAGGAGGATTCATTAATTTTAAGGTAGTGTTTTTAATTGAAAATAGTATAGAAAATAAGAAAATTATTTCATAGATTTTAAACGATCAATAGTATCATTCCATGTCATCATCTGAAGAGCCTAAAAAGGTAAACTCTAAATTTAAAACCCACCTCTTATAATCTTATATTAATAATAAATATAGGTTTTTGTATAAGGTCATATCGATATTCTCGATTTATAAAAACCACTGTCGTCTAATAAATTCATATATATGTTTTACTTTCCTATAAAATCCGATGAACATGCTTTATGGTTGATGGTGCTTTAATTTTTGTATCTCAGCTGCAAGAAATACTTTTGATGTTAAAGAAGATTTCATGTTGTTTGAGATTTTGGGTTTGAAAAAGCAGAATCGATGGTGATCATTATTGGTTTATTATAGATGTTTATGTTCTTTCCTATCTCATGTGAATCACAAGACATGTGTGTTGATGTTATAGATGATCTGTTTAAGTAAAATTTTTGGGTTTGAAGAGGAAGAGGATCAACAACAAGCAACGATTGTTTTATTAGCTATATATGTGGGCATGCTCATGTTACTTGCAGAGGAAGTAATTGTTTTAGTTTAGAGGTATTTCAATACGTGTGGATGTATGCACACACATGAATTATTCTCAATTGCATGTGGTTGCTATGGTGGTCTTGAGTTGAATAGAGGTATTGAATTTCACAAATCTTATAAGAAAAGAGGTCTTGGTCCGGTGGTATTTGTGGTTCTAGGTCGCTTATGAAAATTTGAGTCAATTTTGCAAGCGAGAACAACTCAATATGAAAAGTTGAGTTTGGTGCAGCTTAGAGGATCAACAATTTTGATGTCACTATGGTTTTCCCCAAACCTTGGTGCAGTAGTAAGTTGAAGTTGAGTGATATCCTTTTGCAATTCGGCTATATGACATTCAACTACTATGGAATCTAGGTTGCTCTGACTTATTATTTAATGTTTTGTTTTTCATATCTGTTTTGGAGAACTCTGAACATCATAAAGCTTATAAGAGACAATTTATTTTGGTGTGCTCCTCCATCTCTAAGCTTTTCAAATGGAATTTGTTGGTTCTATGGTTGAAAGTAAACTTAACTTCGATGCACCTCTTCTTTCCACAAGAAGGATGGAGAAACATCAATCTCTGTGCGCAGAAATATGCCAAAGAAGCTCATTGATGACATCAAGTCTAGGTTAAAACTAGATCCAATCCACATATGCTTCAGCTTCACTGACGGAAATCTAGAAACTACTCTATGCTACTAAAACACCAAACTGACTCTGATAGCTCCATCACGTTATTGAAACTAAGAACTTTTGAATTAGATCCACGAATCTGACCGGATTCACATGAACCGATTAGTCCAATGTGTACAAATAATAACCCTTAATCTTTTCAAACAATTGATGGACACAGATAAAAAAAAAATTGGAATCGAATCTATAATTTGATTTGAAACATCCTTCGCATTGAAAAGAGGAATCACATTATAAAATCAAATCTCAGTTTTAATTATAATTAGAATTACCAGAATCTCAGGCTTCAGTGGTAAGAAGAGAAATTACTCTATTTTCGATCTTTTTCATAAAAGAATATGAATCTTTTGTTTTAAACTCCATCCCCGATATTTTTCTTGATAACATAAAAGAAAACAAAATTATTCAAATATTGTCCAAATATGTTTATATTTTATGTAATTTAACTTTAAAATTTTCTCAAAATATATTTCCTTATACCTATAGTACTCATAGTTAAATTTTTAATAATAAGGCATAAATAAAAGAAAATGATACATTATATTTTAATATGTTTTAAAATTATTTTAATAAAAACTTACATTTAAAAAACTAAAAATATAAATAAAACATATATTTTTAAAATAAACCAAAATAAAATATTATACAAACCTTCTTAATATGGCACTCTTGCTCTTTAAATTGAATAAACTAAAAATATAATTAAAAAATCGATAAAAATAAACTCACACGTAGCGTAGGTAAAATACATAGTCTATCTATTTTTCGTTCTTATTGATCCATGTCATCATTTAACATAAATTATGACGATAATCTGCCAAAAACTAAAAAAATAAAAAATTGATATTTACCAAAAACTTGAAAGGAAAATCTTTGCTAAAACAAGCAACAAAATAATAGAAATTACTCAAAATAATGAGTTTAGTATATAAGAAAATTATGCGTTTTCTATAATGAATAATTTTTTATATTATTTTTTTCCTTTTCATAACTTCATATTTTCCTACAAATTAATAAAGAAAAAATTTAATATTAAAAAAACTGTTGGCCTTTAAAATAAAGGCAATTTTTCGTTTTATATTTCTTAATCCCTATTTATATAGTATAGATTTAAAATAATAGAAATTCCTCAAAATAATGAGTTTAGTAATGACTCATTATTTTAATGAATAAATGAAATGATGCTTTAATTCTTTATTAATGAATAATTTTTAAAAATATATTTTCATAATTTCATATTTTCCTAAAAATTAATTAAGGAATTCTTTAATATTAAAAAACTTGTTGGCCTTTAAAATAAATGCAACTGGTCGCATAATATTTCTGAATCCCTATATATATAGTATAGATTTTTATAAACAAATTTAAATGATTATTGCAAGTATAAATAATTCTCATGACTTATTCGCTTTCTCAATAAGATTTAGATGTTTCGTGAAACAGAAAAGGCTAATCTGAGAATCTCCAAGGTTTAGGGTTTAGGGTTTAGAGTTTAGGGTTTGGGGTTTAAGGTTTAGGGTTTATGGTTTAGGGTTTAGAGTTTAGGGTTTAGGTATATATTTTTTACGAAATTTAATATCATAAACACACAGTTAAATCATAATAATGTTGATGGTTTATGTTTATAGAATAATTAAATTAAGTTAATTTTTCTGCAAGTTCAGCTGCTACATGGACTTAATTTATTGTTTGACATAGTCATGACCTTGACCTTCCCTTGCCGGTGTGACCTTGGCCGGTATGCAAACTCTTCCATGACATTTTATTTCTCTTAGTGTTTTTGGTACCAACTTTGGAAAAATTGGTTCAATAGTTCGGAAATTTAAAGAGTAGTTGTTTTTGCTTTTACACATTTTAACATAGATTAACATGGGTTCAACGACTATCGAACATCATTCAGAAGAGTTTACTGGCATCATCTGTTGTAACCATTTATGATTTATTTATTATTTTTTTCCAGGTCCAGGATAGCCAAAACAAGAGCACCTGAATCTGAACATTATGATTCTTGACAATCTTAATATTCTTGAGTTCGTTCTTCTAAACTGTTTAATATGCTCAACTTAGTAAGCTTTCATCTATTCAAGTTGTTGGACATGTTGGTGATAAATTTTTCAGATTAGTCTTTTCTGTTTCAGAAAACAGATAAATCTCATCGAGAAAGCAAATGAGTCGTGATAATCACTAACACTTGCAAAAATAATGAAATTTTTTGAAACAATTACGACGATATCAAAACTTCAATAAGACAATCATACTTGTGAGATTCTTGCAAAGTCTTCGCTCTGAAACAAAACATGGGACTTGAAGAATCAGAAGGAAGTTTTGCAGCATGGTTGCTAAATGTTCGAGATGGAAATGTACCCGAAAGTAAAACAAAAGATGCCAATGAAGATGATGGTCTGATGGTGGTCGCTTATCCTAAATTCCTAATGCAGTCAAGTGGAAATCATATGCAAAACATATTTCAAGCCACAAAGGCAGAGTATATTTTATCAAAAAGTACATATGCAAGCATTACAGAAACATCAATCATAACTCTTATATTAAAAATGATACATCATATTTCAATATGGAAAAAATGTCAAAAAGGCCTTAACTTTCAAATTATGGATGTTTCAATCCTCAACTTTCAAAATATCGTTTAAATGCCTAAGTTTTCGTTGACTTCATGAATAAATGGTTAACTTATGTTGACAATGTTATTTAAGGCACGACGTTAAATCGAAAAACTGAGCATGTTAACGGAGTTAAAGGTTCTGTTAACAACTTTTATTTAAATAAAATGACGTCGTTTCCCTCTTACTAAAAAAACTCAACTTTCAAATTGTGGATGTTTAAATCCCCAACTTTTAAATATGGACGTTTAAATGCCTAAGTTTTCGTTGAATTCATAATTAAATGGTTAACTTATGTTGACTATGCTATTTTAGGCATGCCGTTAAATTGAGAGGCGGAACACGTTTACGGGATGAAAACTTTAATATTTTTTTTTTCTCAGTTATTTGACTTTCCAATAAGTATTCAGAAAAAAATTAATCGGTTATCGCCAACGCTTAACATTTAAACTGATAACCGATAAAAAATGTTAAAACTATTAAATATTTTCTTAATAATTGATTTGATGGATGCAGATCAAATCTGTTATCACGAACGCTTAAGAAACTCAATTTCTTGAGGGTTTTTAGGAAATTCCATGGAAAATTTCCTGAGATTCAAGGTGAGCCCAGGTGGCAAAGGCATCGTTGGATTCTATTTATCCAAAGGCAGAATTCAATTTGAGAATACTTTTTACTTCTTGATTATGGTTGGATCTCAAGAAAGCGACCGGAAGTAGAAAGAGAAGATGAACGATAAATAGTCGCTGGAACATTGGTCGTTTTGATTAAACGAAAACTACTAAAAGATAATTTAATCTCGTAAACGTGTTCTATCTCTTGATTTAAAGTTTTGCCTAAAATATCATAATCAACATAAATTA
Organism: Cardamine occulta; assembly: GCA_028015245.1. Classification (NCBI taxonomy): domain Eukaryota; kingdom Viridiplantae; phylum Streptophyta; class Magnoliopsida; order Brassicales; family Brassicaceae; genus Cardamine; species Cardamine occulta. The sequence goes on along the minus strand of CM051388.1, from coordinate 9,657,775 downwards.
ATCATTTAATCTTGAAGTCAATAAAAATTTAGGTATTTAAACGTTCATATTTTGAAAGTTGAGGATTTAAACGTCAACAATTCGAAAGATGAGTTTCTTTTAGTAAGAGAGAAACAACGTCGTTTTGATTAAATGGAAGCTGCTAACAGAACTTTTAATTCCGTTAACATGCTCTATTTCTCGATTAAACATTGTGCTTCAAATGACATAATGACATAGTCAGCATAAGTTAACCATTTAATCATAAAATCAACGAAAATTTTGGTATTTAAATGGTATTTTGAAAGTTGAAGCTTTTTTTGACATTTTCCCATTTCAATATAGTTTAAATAAAATTAATCTTCAAATCTTCGTTCTATATTAAATTTATTTTTTCTAAAAACTGACATAAATAATACTAAAAATATAAATAAAAACATATTTGTTTAAAATAAAAAAATGAAATATTATACAATACTCTAACTATTTATAAAATTGAATAAATGCAAAAAATATATATTTAAAGTCGAGGAAAATAGACCCGCGCATAGCGCGGGTGAAAGACCTAGTTTGGATAAATAATGGAAAGAAATACATTTTGAAACTTAGGGAAATTAAGTTCTATTGCAAACCATATGCATTAGTACCAAAACACATGAACAAGTAAGTCTCTACAAAATCAGAGCTATAATCTCATCCACCATGGCTTAATTAACTTTTGAATCATAGCATCAACAAGAAATTTTTATCAAAGAGAACATATATATCTTACTTTTGGAGTAGCAATCACTTTAGGACCAAGACTTGAACACACCTCTTCAAGGTATAAGAAAGAAACTTGAGAAACAGAACAGAGGACATACAATAAAATGAAATGCCAAGGTGAATAAGACTGACCGACTTTACAAATGCTCTGGAATATTTCCTTATCAGCATCGTAGCAAGCTAGTAAAAATTTACCAAAGAAACCTAGAATGAAAGCATATAGCTTTGTTAACAACATGAAGGATCAAAATGTATATATATATATATATATATATATATATATCTTGAATGATTTTCACCTGTGCGTTTGCCACGTCCATGGTAAGCAGCAATTGGTACAAGATCAACAGAGTCTCCAATGCTGTATATATAACTCTAGAGTCAGTAAAAGACTCTTAGACTTAGAAAAAATTCAACAAGATTGTTTAAAAGATTATTGCCTGTCCATGTAGTCTTTCTTCAGTTTCAGCCAATTATTTGAATGCTTTGCAGGCTCATAAGTTGCATTCAAGTTCAGTGTTTTAATGATTAAACCTTCACATCTGCAAAATAACATATATGGGTCAAAATAACATATATGCAAAATAACATAGTCTGAGAGAATCTGCTTTGTTTGGCTACATCCCCCAAGTCTCCAAGTTTCTATAAATCAAGTAGTGATATAACCTTAGAGCAAGCACATTCCACAAAATCCCTATAAAATAAGAAGTCGCGTAATTCTGAAGCAGATAAAGGTCAATCCTTTGGGTTTGCCGACATTTTGATGACTGATAAGATCTACACAATCTGTGAAGAATACGACATTTGAATACGATTTGACTACTAAACACTGCATAACCCATATAAGGGTCTTCAACTGTGTACGGAGTGGAGAAATATATATATATATATATATATATATATATATTGTAAAAAGTTTTCTATTGAAAGCATGAGAAAGAAAATATGCTTTATGACCCAAACTCGACGTGTATATTTAAACTGCCTTGATATGAAATTTGAAAAAGAAAAAAAAGGCTCTTGGTCATTGCCTACTAATATATTGTAAGTTTGTAACATGAATAATCGATTCTCAATTGTAATTGGACACTGAGATTTATAATTTTTTATACAAAAAATTATTTAAGACTCGGGGAAAGAAATAATCGAATAAAACACGAGTAACTTACCTGCTTTGTATCGCCCTACGCATATTCAACGTTACCATTAGTGTACGAGGAGGGAATAATTTTCCACTTTCATGGAAAATATAGATCCCACTGTCAAATTCTTAAGAAATAATATTCAACATAAAGTTTTTTAAAAATGCCTTTTGTAATAGTCATAAACAAATTTCTACATATTTCCTTAAAATACCTTTTGTATAAGAAAACATAGGAAATCCCAATTTCAATAAGAAAATCATACCTACCTCTATAAATATATAAACCTATATTTTTATAAATATATAATAGACATATGTTTACGTATAGCGTTTCTATGGAATTGGATACTCCACTTTGAATCTTTGATACATTGCGCTAAACTCCATCCCATTGGTTTAAGTTTTTATTTGAACTATATCTTTTGATAACACAGTTACACAGGTGTATATTATTATTGTTTTCTCATTTGTATATCATTTTAATTGTATAATACTAATGGCCGTAACAATCAGGTGTTATTGTTTTTCTCATTTTTTGTTGGTTAAAGTTTTTACTTAAATTGTATATTTTGATAACAGCCGCGTATATTGTTATTATTTTCTTACTTCTATATCGGGCTTTTATTTTTTTGTTAAATCAAAGTCAACTTTTATTATTATTGATTTTATCAAAATCTATTACAAGTACGAATATGACACTTTAAACCAAAGTCTATTACAAATACGATTTTGTTCCATTATATTTGAGAAATTAGCAATTGTAGTATTTGTTTTATTTTAACTTTTTTTTTGTTAAAGGATATATATTTATTTTAATCGATCAATTATTACTAAAAAACTTATTAATCTTCGCCGCTACTCGGACGCATGCGGCGCGTCGTCGGCGATTGGTATTTCCTCTGGAGCCTGAGCTTGAACCTGAGTTTGAACCTGAACCTGAGCATGAGCCGCTGGGTTATCCGGATGCAGCAACACGTTTGCGTCCAGATTATTCATCAAATTATTTATCAGATCTCGGATTTGATGCATCCTATCCACATCGTCCATCTCATTTGGGCAACAAAAATTAATTTATATCAGAATATTAAAGAATCAACTTTAAGTTAAGATCAGGATATTAAAGAATCAAATTTAAGTTTATTTGATTAATTGTTCTAGATAAACCAAAATACTATAACAAAACAAAACAAAAGTAATAAACCAAAAGATAGAGTGAGAAACACACGCAGCATTTGGGGCTTACCTCGTCTACGAGAAGATCAACGTAATCGAAAAGATCATCGCGGAACCTATCTAAGGCATCGTCAACTTCCTGTCTAGCATCGGCCAAGACTTGGTCCGCCATTGTAGATTTGATAACGCTTTGCAAATGTGATGTGAGGATGATGTTTAACAAAATAAAGATCGTATTATATAGCCAAAATACATGATCATTTTTGGTATAGGTTTATAACAGAACAAAAGTATGATCATATTTCAGGTAAATTTTTTGAAACTTGTTCGTAAGTAAGTGGTTGGTTACAATGCATGTGTAAGCATTGTTTCTTCCCAATTCATAGTATATGTTAACTTGTAACTGCCAGCACTTTGCATTAAGACTTAAGTAAGAGTTTGGCCTGTTATCAGAAATAAAAATTAAAAAGACATCCAAATTAACGTATATATAGCCAAAATACATGATCATTCGTTAATTTTTAACATCCATGCACATTTTTATTAGTTGAAACGATGTAGTGATAATTAACAGATGATGAAAAATTACTAACTTGTACAGTGTTTATTAAAATTTCTTTATACATGTTTATGTTAAAGACGCGCATTGTTTACAGTATTTATAATTTTTTCTCTATACATGTTTGCGTTAAATCATGTGTATATTATATGCACAAATTTAACTTAAATAAACCATATAGTTTCACGAGTAGTAAAATGTAAAAACAATTTGTTGTGACACTTCGAAAAACAAATTTTTTTCTGTAAATGGAAACGGTCTCTATTTTCTCGCTTAAACCCAGGTGCACAAACATAAAAAAATTCCTATTTCAATAAGAAAATGCCTTTCGTAGAAGAAATGCCTTTTGTAATAGTCATAAACAAATTTCTACATTTTTCCTTAAAATGCCTTTTATAGAAGAAAACGTAAGGAAAATCCTATTTCAATAAAATCATACCTACCTCAATAAAGATATATAATAAACATATATGCTTATAAATATAATGGACATATGTTTATGTATAGCGTTTCTATGAAATTGGATACTCCACTTTTATACATTGCGCCAAACTCCATCCCATTGGTTTAAGTTTTTACTCGAACTGTATCTTTTAATAACGTAGTGTATATTATTGTTGTTTTCTCATTTGTATATCATTTTTGTGTAAAACTAATGGCGCATAACAATCAGGTATAGTTTATTTACTAAACCGAAGTCTACTTTTTATTATTGATTTTTATCAAGGTCTATTACAAATATGATTTTGTTCTATTATATTTGAGAAAGCAATTGTAATATTTCTTTTATTAATGGACCAATTACGACTAAATAACTTATCAATCTTCGCCGCTATCGGACGCATGCGGCGCATCGTCTGAGATTGTTATTTCCTCTGGAGCCTGAGCCTGAGCCGCTGAGTTATCTGGATGCAGCAACACGTTTGCGTCTAGATCATTCATGCAATTATTTAGCAGATCTCTGATTTGGTGCAGCAGCTCCACATCGACCATCTCATTTGAGGAATAAGAATTAATTTAAGATCAGGATATTAAAGAATCAACTTTAATTAAGTTTATTTGTTCCATTGTTCTTAATAAACCAAAAAAACATTAATAAACCAAAAGATAGATTGAGAAATACACGCAGCATTTGGGGCTTACCTCGTCTTTGAGCTGATCAACGTGTTCGATAAGATCATTATGGACCCTAGCCAAGGCATTGTACACATCGTTTCTTGCGCTCACGACTTCGTCCGCCATTGTAGGTATTGAAAATGCTTTGCAAATGATTATACACAAAAAGAAGAGAGTAAAGTGAATGCTTTGCTAATGTGAGGATGATGTTTAACAAAAAAAGATCGTATAATATATAGCCAAAATACATGATCATTTTTGGTATTGGTCTATAACAAACAAAAGTATGATCATATTTCAGGTAAATTTTTTTAAACTTGGTCGTAAGTAAGTGGTTGGTTACAATGCATGTGTAAGCATCGTTTATTCCCAACTCATATATGTTAACTTGTAACGACCAGCACTTAGCATTAAGAGTCACTGTTATTAGAAATGTAAAATTGAAAAGACATCCAAATTAACGTTATCAATCCTTTAAGAAAAAAAAAATCTAATTAATAATTTTTTCGGTAAGCAAAATCTGATTAATTTTCATTCGTTAATTTTAAAGATCCACATTTTTATTAGTTGAAACTAAGTGATCATGATGATGAAAAATAACTAACTTGTGTTTTTCTTATAAATAAAATATGAACTTAATTATTATCAAAAGGGTTGAGAGTTGATTACAAAAACTAGCTTATAGCTAAGGAGTTTCAATGATCCAAAAAAAAAAAATATATATATATATATATATATATATACCATTATTAAAAGTCTGAAACTAGACAAGTTTGTAGTTAACAGACCTTACATAGTTACATATATATGAGTGAACTATTGTGAGATAGTTCATGGACTCGGGTCCTCTAGAAGTAGCTGGTTGCTGAACAGACATTAGGTAGTTCTTCCAAAGAACCACAAATCCTGGATTTTTGGATCTAAGAAATAGAAGTCTCCACCGTTGTTATGTACAAGATTTAGCTACCGCTACTAGATTAGGAATGCCTATTCGTTGAGGCGCATGCGGTTAAAAAAAATCAATCAATGTACCAAATGATGTCCAATTATCATGCAGAAACTAGCTGCCTTGTCATCTCCAATCTTACATCTCATGAATAATTTTGCAACAGGCCTTAGGGAGAAAATAAAGTTCGAGATCCATTCACCTCAGCAGTCTAAAATGATTTTCTTTTTAATACTACTATTTGAGGAAAGAAGTCATACGAGATTGGAGATTTAATATTCTTTTCCACATAAAATTCATCACTTTTATAAAGTTGAGTACATACCAATCAGACATTCTTAGAATACTAACCAATTCCGAAAATTACTACTAATCCAAACAATATAGGCAAGGATGTATTTGAATTTGTTCAGGAAGCCCACAAAGTTTTTTTTTTTTTACCGGTCCATCTATTTGAAATGCAATCGTGGGGTTGGGGTTGCATCCACAGCTTCATAATTAGTTTTTACAAAATACTTTTTGTTCGGGGTCAACCTCACCTTATGGAAATCATTAGAACTATTCACAGAGAGAAGATGGATCAACTACGTCAAAAATATGCTAGAGAGTTATTTAAGTTGTAAGTTAAGAGATTGATTGTTCGGGTGTTTCTTTCGAAAAGTTCTTTATGCCTACACCGACGGGTGTTTCTGATCGGCGTGATTATCTTTTCAGGTTATTTTTACTCTCTTGCATTTTTATTTTGTAGATTTTGGTTTTTTCGTCTTCTTCATTTCTATGTAACCGTAGTCACAAATTAAAAATAATATAAATTAATATTTTAATAATAAATAAATAAAAAGTTAAGGAATTGTTAGATATGAAAAAGCTACGAGATAGAAAATGAGGAAGGTGAAGCAAGTAAAGGAGCTAGAGGTTCGACTACAACATATAGGACTTTCCAAATTATGATTTTATTGGAGGTCAATCTCATTTTATGAATAATAATATATATTATATAAATCCATATCATATGGTCTAGTTTGTCATTAATATTGAAGTTCTAGTTTATCAGTAATCTTTTGAGATTTTGTATTTTGCTACCGTTTGTGCATCAGTTATATCTCTCTGTTTTGTTCTTCTATTTTAAATCCCTTCGTAAAAGTTTTTAGGTTAAGCTCCTTGTCCTGCAAGATTAATGTTATAATGAACTGTGATCAAAAGACCTACATGGATAATGAAATAGTAGAACCAGACCCAAATACTTATTAATCGAAGACAACAAAACTGAGAAAAAAAACCCCCTATTTTACAATAAACTAAGAACATACTAGAATTTAATCTTGACATATCTAACTTCTCTCTGAAGAAGTCAGATGTCCAAGCTGTTCTGTAATACTATTTACATTCCTTGAATCCCACCAACATTTCTCACTACGATCCTCAGCTTTATCGTCTTTCCTCTCTGATTGAACTTCTCGTTGCTCGGTTGAGCCAGGATTCTCTGAAAAAAACTGTTGCCAGAAGACATCATTCACTCCTGCTACTGAAGGAGGAGGAGGAGGATCAACAGTGTTCTGTTCTTTCGAAAGATCAGGCTCAGAGTTCATGTCAATGATCCTTGAAGAAGGAGGAGATTTGGGACGTGTATCGATACTTAGCTGTATGCAAGAAAGAGGAGGGCTTTCTGGACAAGTAGATGATTCATCCACATCAAGTGTCATCATACTTCTTGATTGTTCCATACTTTCACAAGAATCCGATACAAGATTCTCCCAAATCGCTATTGATGACTCCAACTGTTCCACTTGATGCTCTGTTAAGTGTGAAGCCACCGGGCTTGTAGAAGTACCATCTTCTCTTACATCAACACATGCTTGGTTCTCTTCCAACATTGGTTCATCGGGCAAGAACTCGATCCTAGGGAACCTTCTTTTCCTCTCGTTTGTTTCGGGTAGACAAGGCGAGAGATTCAAAGCAAGACCTGGTTTTTCCAATACTTGAGACACAAAAGAAACCATTGTTTTCTGACGTTTCTCCATGTATTGTAACCGATCTTTTAGCTCTTTGACTTGCTTCTCAAACCCTTCTCGTTCCTCCTCTTGTTTATGTAACTCTTCAAGCAACCCTTCTTTCTCTTTTGTCAATCTCTCGATATGATTCCTCATTCTCTGACGTTCTGTATCCGTCAACGGGTTTTGCTGAGCTTGAAGATTTGGTAAAGAGTGGCTATGAACAGGTTTGCGTCTATGAATGTTCTTCATAAGTTGAGGTTGACCTCTTACAAAATCATCATTTGCAAATTCCCATTGCTCAGGATCAGCTTTTCTAAAACCCTAACACACACAAAAAAAAATCCAATAAACTAAACCAAACCAGAAGCGTATTTGATTTAAATCAAGACTACAAACAATAGGATTGAAAACACTTACATATGTGTTGAGTTGGCGTATGAAGCTTGAGAAGTTGTTGTGCTTGAAGAATCTCGGAAGAAGATCTCTAGAAAACTCCGGCGGATTCCAAACGATGAAACTCTTGTTGCTCTGACTCCACGAAACAATTGAATCCGATGAAGAATCATCAACCATCTCATATGTTTTGGTCAGAAAAGGTGGGAGTGAGCTTGAAGAACCTCCATGATTATTCTCATCCATCTCTAAAACCCAAACTCACAAAAGCTTAAAGATAAAAGCTTTCAATTCCAACGATAAGAATCAAGGACTCAAAGAACTAACTATCACTAATTTCGATCAATATTTTGGATAAATCTAGAATTCCCTCCAAAAAGATTCCTACTTTCAATAACTCAACACTGTTTTGTAATAAAAGCCAACCAAACAAAAGCTTCTAAGAACCTCTAAACCCTCTTTAAAATTCAACGAATCTAGATCCCTTTTAGCATTTAAAATCTCACCTAATTCAGGAAAATGAAATAATCCTCTTTGCTTCTCGAACCCAAAAAAGCTTCTCGACTTGGGTATTTATTCAGACAAAGAATTTCAAACAGTAATGATTTGTCTTCTTCTGTATCTTTGCCATTATTGCTGCTACAAAAAATATCAAAGATATTATCAGACTCTGTGGAAGAGAAGACCGAAGAAAAGTAAACGAGTGGATTGACCCGGTGATGAACGAAGAAATCGTCAAAGCTTGAGTCGTCTTTGGTTGATGTTAAAATTAAAACGCGTAACCGTGAACAAAAAAACCAATTATAATCTTAAGGATTTTAGCTTTTGATTCCAAAAAGGTTATGAAGCGAATGGGAACAGAACAGCTGTTTACAAAAAGATTGGGTTTGGTGGAATTTTTATTTTTTATTTTCAACTTACCCCATGAGATAATGAGAGAGCTGTTTTTATTTTACTATTTAATAATTATATAAAATTGCTTGATAGTCAATGGATATAACAGAACCAAAAAAAAATCATAACAGATCTTGTTTTTGTATGTAGAAACATTTAATAACGTAAAAAAATTCGTTGTTATCTTTTTGGGATTTATAACAGTAGACCGTCTTTGATATTTTTTGGGGGGCATGGAATTGGAAGGTCTTGTTTGAATATTCAAATGTGATGGCATTTGGTAAGCTAATGTGACTATCATGCCTTTTTATTTTTATTTTAACTTCAGAAATTTGTTTTTCATAATTCTGAAGAACATATAATAAATCAATCATCTATGTGTCTATGTGGTCATAGGTTGTTGAGGTGTTGGTTTGGCCTAGTAATTCACCATTTGATTACAATGGCTTAAAGTTTAATCAAATTGTTTGTATTTATATATCCGTGTAATTCCTACTCTGCACAGGGTAATTTTATTTTTTTAATATGTTTATGATTTACTTTAAAATTTCCAAAATCTTTATCTTTTTTTTTATTAATAAGCGGCACGAAAAATAACTCTTTAATATATGGAAAATAGGAGATTTAATGTAATTTTGTTTTTATATTGTTTTTGAAAAGATTTTGCAGATGAAGGCATATTTAAAGATCTCCACGTTTCAAAGATCTGATTGCGAGTGAAGAAATTGTGGTTGAAATTTACAAAAGAGTCAGATTTTCCTCACTACTAAATTTGCAATTTTGCATTATGTGAAAAATAGGTAAATCGTTATCATCATATAAGTTTAAGGAAAAATATATTTGAACCCCTAATATAACAGCGTCACCTTGATCTAAAACCACAGTGGCTAATTAATTGGTACTCCTAATCATAGTGGAATTGAACAAGATGTCCAGCGATGAACCAAATTTTTGAAACAAACAGTTAAAATTTACAGTTTGGATAGAATAATTGAAAAAGGTTTAGATTTTACAATTACATCTTGCTCAGATAAACAACCTCTTTGATATACGGATGTTTAAGTACATTCAAGTTATTTAAAATTTTTATTCTAATTATCCATAGTGCCATACTTACTTTTATAACTAAAAAACGAGCATTAAAAAAAATATTGTTGTTAATTCTTTTTATTAATCAAGAAGTGATGGGTATAGCTCATAATCTCCCTTGTCCCAAACCAGCTTTTAGTAATGTTTGTTAATTTTTATACTAAATTAGTTTAGTATTCAAATTGTGTGTTAGCATTTAGTATTTACTTGATTCGACCAAATCATATTCTAAATTATCTTACATGACTTTTTTTTTTTTATAACAATCTTACATGACTTCAAGTGCATGATCGTTTACTCAGACGATCTTAATCGTACGAAAATGTAGTTGCCAATTATAAATGTTCTTCCCTGACTTTTCTTTATGTAGAGCATACGTACGTGCTTAGTTCACTGTCCCCGTCATCGCTATATTCCAATGCCAATACCAAAGTATAATATTAACATCCAATAAGACAGATAATAGTAATAAAAAATCAATAATCTGTTAAACTCAGTACTTATTATAATCGTAAACAAACACAACTCAGCTATAAATTCAGGATTACTCTGCTTCTATAAATCGTAGATAACCAACATGTAATCGCAATTACATAAAAAGGTTAAAGCATGTAACATAAAGTGAGTAATTTATACAGTCGTATAACTTATGCAGGGAGCTAATAAAGGGGATTTGTTTAATAAGGATTGTTGTTTCAACTTTGGGGTCGGTCCGGTCGGATGAAGTGTCTCTCCTTCATAACTCATATTATCAAAGTCATACACATAGACCATAGTACATTTTTTTGACATATTACAAAACGTGTTTATAGTTGATATAAGTACATATGTCCATATAACACATATGTAGACATAAAGGCAAGTGTGGAGTGTACTATATATATTCAGTGTCGGATAATTTAAGGAATGTGTAGGTAAAACAAAAAATTGCGTTCATTAGAAGAAATTTAGAAACATATATGCTGATATCACGAACAAATCTTATGTATGCTTTATATATATATATATATATAGTAGTTGTACGAATATTTTTTGTTTGGGTAACTAACAGATGGTACGAGTGTGGTATAATAATGTCAAAGAATAGCTAATTTATTCTAATTCTAATTTACTTAAGACTAAAAAAAAAGTTGTTAATGGAAAAGAGCAAATGAGTCACGAGCAATGACAAGTGGATGGGAAGCAGATCGGGAGCATCACGTGACCCACCCGATTTAACGGTCATGATTGGTTATAAAACTATTTGTGGTCCCCATTTTCTACAATACGAAAGGTGACCTGTCACATTCCTTAGGGCATCCTCATTAGTGATACCCATTAGGGTGTCTTAAGAATTAATTATTATATAATTTAATCTTATTTAAATGGAAGACCTCCACTAAGTAAATATTAATTGGAGAAAACCTTGAATTAGCATCCTCGTTCGAAGCAAATTGAGCTAAAAAGCGACATAGTACTTCTTCTTGGATTAGATTCTGCAATAATCAAAAGTCAGAATTGGTATACCAATTCACCAAACAGAAAAACGAAAAAGACTTAAATCTTTTTGCTCAGAACAAGAAGAAATTTGCTTTTCTAAGTGTAATTAAGAGATTGAGATATACATGAATGCAAAGAAAAGGAATCAAATACCTCTAAACTCTTCTCTATAAGACTGGTCGGAGAAGTTCGACGGAGACGACGTCTGAAAATGACGACGATAGAGATTATAGTAAATCTAGAAATTGGAGTTCAAAATTGATCAAGAATCAAGATAATTGAATCGGTTGCAATAAATAACCATCAATTTCAATAAATTTCAATGGATTAACACACATGCAAACTCTAATTCTTCAAACGAGAGTTTTTCAATAGATTTCAATTAATTTCGCCTAATTAAAGCTTTCAAACCCCCAAAATCGAAGATGAAGATTCAATCCATGAAGATAAGAAGAACTAACCTTGAAGATTGAATCCATGAAGAGAAGATGAAGAAAGATTTCTTCGACAGAGACAGACCGAGTTTGCGAGAGAGAGAGAAATAGAGTTTGCGAAATGAAGAAAAAACAAAAAACAAAAAATTAACATCCAATTAAAATTTGACAGCTATCTGATATTTGGGGGTCTTCCGTGTCTCGCCAGAGACACGGTTCTCTACTGTTTGCTCTTTTTTAATTATTTTTTATGCTAAAGACACTCTATTATGTGTCGGATGGAGATGCCCTTAAGATGCCGCAATATCTGCCACGTATTTTGGAGTCACAATTATTTAATTAACTAGTAATTAGTTTAGCTAAATCTAGATTAGTAACATAATATGTTTTTTTTAATTCAGAGTCCCTCTTAGATGTGGATAGTCCATAGTTGGAAAAATGCTGTCACTGGATAAAAGAATAAACATACATTGATAAATATTGTCATTATAGAAGCTAGATTTATTATATACAAAACTAGACATTATGTTGACACAGAGAAAAAAATGTTACAAAAAGCAGCTTGATGTTCTTGACTTTTAATTTTGCATTAAAGAGTAAATTTCCAAAGGAAACAAAAATAAACCTAAGAAATTCTTCATACAAAAACGGCGTCGTTGAAGTCAAAACATAATTTCCATTTTCTGCTGCTTTATTAAAAAAAAAGCCTGGGCACGTGTTAAGTGTTAACACATAAAGATGCATACTTGTAAATTACAATATACTTAAAGGGTAATTTCGTCTTATCATTACCGACCTCACTTTTTTTTTTTTGCCACCCCTTCTTCATTTATTATTATTACTCACCAGAAAAACTCAAAACCAGAAATTCCCAAAAAGAACAAAAACAAAAAAAACAAAAGCGCGAAGTTAGTTTTAACCGGCGAGTTTTTATTCTTTCTACGAGCTAACAAAAGCGACACCGTTTTTTTTGAATTCCGGTGATCTGAGAATGACGTCAGGGACTAGAACACCGACTTGGAAAGAGAGAGAGAACAACAAACGGAGAGAGCGACGAAGACGCGCGATTGCGGCGAAGATCTTCACCGGACTTCGGATTCATGGAAACTTCAAGCTCCCAAAACACTGCGATAACAACGAAGTTCTTAAAGCTCTCTGCAATGAAGCTGGCTGGACCGTCGAAGAAGACGGAACTACTTACCGGAAGGTAAACAAAAAACTCGATCTTAATATCTTTGAATCTTTTTTTTCCGTCTGTTATTTCTTTGTTCATTTTTTTGAAACTGTGAATAGATCTGAGCTTTTCGATTTTGGGAGAGAAAACGTAAATATTAATTTCATTATATTTTTTTAGCTAACGCAAATCGGACGGTTGAGATTTAATATTGACTGGTTTAGTCGTCAGATCGAAACCGTTCCGATGAACTGAAACAAAAGCATGAAATGTCGTAAGATTTGCTGATGTGTTTAGACGATTACACTCTCTGTTCACTTTCAGATGAGAATATACCTAATTACTAAACTAACCTTAATTAATCACATGGTCTTGGAAGAATTTGTCTGGGTATTATCGTCATTTAAGACATCAATTCGTTTTTTCTCGTGAGGTAATATTAAAATGTAGCTTTAGTATGTACTATGTATTTTGCTTTGATAAAATTTTCTTTTTGTGTTTTTCTTTGGTTTACCTTTTGCTTTAATTAAAAAAAATTTAGGACACGTCTGTTTCACGAAACTGCCATTGGTAATGGGTTGGATTCTTTAGTACAACGATCGAGGAAGACTTTTTTTTTTCTCCTTTTCTTTTTTCACATGGTTTTTTTTTTTCTTTTCAGACTGACGCTTTCTCTGAAATTCCAATTTTTCCTTTTTTCGAATCTTTTTTTTTTTTGCTTATGTTCACACTTACAATTCCTTCCATTGTGTTAGATTGACATCAAAATATAAGTTAATTAACCTTCCAAAAATATTTCTTTTTGAAATATGTAGATGTGGATTTAGTAATTACCAGGAAAAGCTATATAATTCTTAAGAAAATAAAATAAAGACTTGGATTCTTGACCCGTGCGATTCAATAGTTTCATGAGTGTTTGTTATTGTCTGATAGATCATTATATTAATTGTCCTAATTCTTGTTTAGCGAGTCAATTGTGAGACTGGGGACATGATTTTCTTTTTGCCAACATCTAATGATGATGTTTGGATTTTGTTTGCGTGGGGGGGGGAAGAATAAAATGAAATTATTCATTGTTTGACCTTAAAAATGCTAAAGAAAATCATTGTTCTTTACTTCTTTTTTGTGTTCTTTAGCTGCATTTGGATTTTCAGTTATCAATCATAGTTGTCATCTTGTCCTCTTGTTTGTTGCTCACCAGCTTTTGCATTTCGTAGAAAAGAAAAAAAAAAAGCATTTTAAACTCTCTTTCAATGAGATATTCTCAAACCATTAGCAAAGATTGTTCTTTGACCATTATATTATATAGTAATATACCATAGTAAATCATTGTTCTTTACTTTTTTCTTATGTACATTTCGATTTTCAACTATCAATCATAGTGTCATCTTGTTTATGCTCACCAGCTTTTACATTTCGTGGAAAATAAAAAAAAAACATTATTAGCTCTCTTTTATGTTATTAATCCATTAGCAAAGATTGTTCTTTTGAGATATTCTCGATCCATTAGCAAAGATTGTTCTTTGACTATTATAAACCAAACAAAATCATTATTCTTTACTTTTTTTCCTTGGTGCATTGGGATTTTCAATTATCAATCATAATGTCATTTTATTCGTTGCTCACCAGCTTTTGCATTTCGTAAAAAGAAAAAGAAAAAAACATTTAAACTAATTAATCCACTAGCAAAAAATTGCTCTTTTGAGAATTTCTCATCTTGAAATGGAGTGTTTTGGTTATATGTTTGTGATATTTCTTACACTTTTGCATAAACTCATGTGTAGGGATGCAAACCAATGGATAGAATGGAACTCATGAATGGTTCGACTTCAGCGAGTCCATGTTCATCGTATCAACATAGCCCTCGTACTTCCTACAATCCAAGCCCTTCATCTTCGTCATTCCCAAGTCCTACAAACCCATTTGGTGATGCTAACTCACTAATCCCTTGGCTCAAGAACCTCTCTTCAAACTCACCTTCCAAGCTTCCATTCTTCCACGGAAACTCGATAAGCGCTCCCGTGACTCCACCATTGGCTCGAAGCCCTACTCATGATCAAGTTACCATCCCTGACTCTGGATGGCTCTCAGGAATGCAAACTCCACAGAGCGGACCGTCCTCTCCTACTTTCAGCTTAGTATCAAGAAACCCGTTTTTCGACAAAGAGGCTTTTAAAATGGGAGATTGTAATTCACCAATGTGGACTCCTGGACAAAGTGGAAATTGCTCTCCAGCTATTCCTGCTGGTGTTGATCAAACCTCTGATGTGCCAATGGCTGATGGAATGGCCGCTGAGTTTGCGTTTGGTTGTAACGCAATCGCTGCGATTGGAATGGTGAAGCCTTGGGAAGGAGAAAGGATCCATGGAGAATGTGTTTCAGATGATTTAGAACTTACACTTGGAAACTCAAGAGCCAAATGATGATTTCAGAGAAGAATCAATGTCGTTTGCTATATGAATCAACTCTCTTACCAAATTAATTTTTTTTTTTCGATTTTCTTTTGTCTGTTTTTTTCAGTGTGATCTTGAAAGGTGATTGAGAGGGGAAAAAAGGGAGAACAAAAAAAAAACGATAAAAAAAAAGAAGGAAGAAGAACATTTTGAGTTCTGTTTTTTTTTTTTTTTTTTTTTTTGGCTTTTGACTAAAGTTGTAGTTAGAATCTATTTTTATCTCTCGAAGCTTTCTTTTTTTTGTTATTTGAGATTAGTATTGATTTAATAGAGTGAGAGGATTCATATAAAATATTGAAGGGAAATTGGACTTTTATAACCATTTTGAACGTGAGAAAAATACCAGTAATCTATGGTTGAAAATTTTGTATATTTACATTTACAAGATAATAAAAACCTAGATGACGTTGAAAGATCAAAGATATGTCCAAAAAGTCGTACGTAACCCAACATAAAAGTGGTAAGTCAAGGAACAATGACGACCACATGTGATTTGATGTTTTTAATTAACGTACGTTAAACGCGACAATATGATTTTAGACCGCAAGTACTTTGACCTAAGGTTATTGCACGAATAATATGAGTTGTACTATATTATTATACGGCTTAGTGGATTCAATTTAAATGTCCAATAGTTCTTGATCGGCTAAAAATGTGATATGGGCCTAATTGGGTCATTTGATTGCACTCATGTTGTATTGGTAAAGTATTTTAAATCATACAACCTCTAAACAATAAGTGTTTTATAGGTAAGTCTCAAAAATGAAACTGTGAAGGGCTTTGATGTGCGTCAAGAGAGCCTCAACTTCAAGGTCTGATTCAAAACCAAGTTTCACTCTCGTTGCACATAACAAAGCAGTCACTTCCGTCTCATACAACATTTCCGCGATTAACTTGATGCTTATTTTCCATTGCTTTCTCTGCGGACAGTTCTTTCTTACTCGCTATGGGTGGCGTAGAAGGAAAGTTAAAGAGTGTGGGATACACTTTCGGACACTAATGTCTCCGGTAGATGCGGAAGCAGACTGGTCCGACCGTGAAAACAAACCCAACTAAGCTATGGTTGGTCGTCACATTCGGACACACTTAACCGAAAGATTGTCCTTGTTTCGTTTCATGATCTCTGAGGTTGTATCTGACATCGGCCTGCCACCAATTTCCAGATGGACCAGCTAGAGCTGCAATCGAAAACTAAGTTCATGAATCCACTGGCCATGGTTATACCAGTCGTTAAGCTCGAGATTTTACTTAATTACATTTTCAACAGTTTTAAGGTTCTCTATGTAACATTTAAAAATTCAAGGCTTGTAACATAATACTTAAAGAGTTCTGGGGCTTTTTTTAATGCTTCCCCTAATTTGTTTCTTCTTCTTCTTCTTGCTCGGCGCCGTTAAACCCTCAACCTACAAAGAAACCAATTTTTAACTTTGTTTATTGTTCATCTTCCTTCTGCGCCGCTTTCATCTAAACGTAAGTTCTCTTTGATTTCTTCAAAATTCTTCAAAGAGTTTTACGAAAGCAATCGAATTTTTAAAGCAATCAAAGAGCTTTTCTTCTTACTCTGTGATTATTCCTTCTCCACCGCAAATCCTGATTGATTTCAGAATTTAAGCTCCAGCTATCGTCTATTTTCCCTACTCGTTCAGATTTTCTCCGATTAAATGTGATTTTTGATATCTGTTCAATGCGAATTCAGTGCTTAGGTTTACTTTCTTTATTTTAATTTTTGATTTTTGCAAATGAAATTTCATTGGTTTTGTGCCATTTGCAGAATGATAACTGCAGTGTCATGGATTCCAAAAGGGAATCTAAAAGCTGTTCCTGAGCCTCCTTCAAAGGAAGAAATCAAAGAGCTTATTGAGAGTGGAGCTTTCCAGAGAAGGTGGATTTTTTTTTGTTTTTTTTAATTTATTTAATATTGTTCCTGTTTCTCTAATTTAGGATATGTGAAGTTCATATGATATGAAATTTGGTTATAATGTATAGCGTGGACGGTAGTAATGAGGATGAAGAAGACATTGAAGAAGATGGAAATCAGATTAGTGAAGTTGATCATGCTAAGGCTGTAGCAGAAGCTTTTGGTAAATCTTCCAAAAGCAAGAATGCTTCTTCTTCAATGGAGGTTGATGAGGTAGCTGATGGATTGAAAGAACTCGACATGGATAATTATGATGAAGAGGATGATGGTATGTTTAGCTCATTCGACTTTTGTAGGCTTTTTGGTGTTTGTTCTGCAAATATACAAGTGAAATGTTGTATGTTTCATATGTAAAGTTACCCTTTTGTTGTGATTGACTCAGGAGTTGAACTCTTTAGCTCTGGGCTTGGGGATCTTTACTATCCAAGTAATGAGATGGATCCATATCTGAAGGATGTTGATGTAAGCCGTTTAACTATTTCTATTTCCATTGAAACTTTTAGTTGTTAAAAATGTTTTTATATGCAATATGAGTGTTTGGTCTTTTTAGGAGGATGAGGATGAAGAGGATATCGATGACACGACAATCAAGCCAACCGATTCAGTGATTATTTGCGCTAGGAATGAAGATGAAGTCAGTCATCTAGAGGTATGGTCAATCCTTCTCGCTCTGTAGGTCCAAATGTTGAACATTGGGGCTCATATGAAAGCTGTATATGTGGCCAGGTTTATGTATATGAGGAATCATCTGGCTCTCCAAACATGTATGTTCATCATCACATAATTATACCGGAATTTCCATTGTGTACTGCATGGATTGATTGTCCTCTTAAAGGAGGGGAAAAAGGTTAGTCTACACTCTACTGATTCATCTGATGCGGCATTCTTCATTCTGGCTATGGATAAAATGTCATTTTTACTCTGTTTTATTGTCTTGGAATTGGCAGGGAATTTTGTAGCTATCGGTTCAAAGGATTCACCGACAATAGAAATATGGGATCTTGACGTTGTATGTAAAAGTAACTCACTTTGTATTTATGTTTGCTTTAATCAATCATGAGTCTATTGATAAGGTTACTATAATGCTTTAGAGGGACGAGGTGCTACCTTTTGTACAACTAGGAGGAATAGAGGAGATGAAGATAAGTATGAAAAAGAAGAATAAGAAAGATAAGAGTAAGAAAAAGAAGAGTATGAAAAAGGTGTGCGCATCAAACTCGTCTGTTATACTTCTTCTAGATTTTCATGGAAAGTTTTATGTATCTGTTAATTTAATTTTGTGGTCTCTATATTTTTCTTTATAGATATACAAAGAAGGTAGCCATACTGATTCAGTACTTGGTCTTGCTTGGAACAAGGAATTTCGGTATGTTTAAGCTTACTAGTTCCCACAACAGAAAGTTTTTGCCGGTTTGCTCTCTAGGCCTGACTAATTTTCTTTTGATTTATTGGGATAAAAGGAATTTACTTGCTAGCGCTAGTGCGGACAAAAAAGTAAAGGTTTGGGATATATCTACTGGAACATGTAAGATTACTATGGAGCATCACACAAAGGAGGTATGTACGAGGTTCATAGAACGAGAAATTCCTTAATTCTATGGCATTCTCATGGTTTATTTTTTGTATGGTTCACAGGTTCAAGCGGTTGCTTGGAACCATTATGCTCCAGAAGTGCTTCTCAGTGGATCATTTGATCAAACTGTTGTATTGGTATTCGCTTTGTTCCATGTTTTATTTCGTTTGTTCCATTCTTTTACTTCAAACAGTTATCATTTATATTGGTTTGTGTATTATGTTGCAGAAAGACGTAAGACAACCTTCACACTCGGGTTTCAAATGGTCTGTCATGTCTGATGTTGAAAGCTTAACCTGGGATCCACATTGCGAACACTC
The DNA here is from genome assembly GCA_028015245.1 of Cardamine occulta. Lineage (NCBI taxonomy): Eukaryota > Viridiplantae > Streptophyta > Magnoliopsida > Brassicales > Brassicaceae > Cardamine > Cardamine occulta. The sequence goes on along the minus strand of CM051388.1, from coordinate 9,638,372 downwards.
CTTTGTGGTGCATTACATTTTTCCCTGTTCTTTTTGTTAGACTAATCAGCGATTTTAAGACATTTTCAATAAATCGTTTTGTTGCTTCCTTTCTCTCTTAAGGTAAGTCTCGAAGATGGAACCGTGAAAGGGTTTGATATACGTGCTGCAAAGTCAGGTTCAGATTCTGATTTAAAACCAAGTTTCACTATCCAAGCGCATGACCAAGACAAAGGAGTCTCCTCCATCGCGTACAACACTTCTGCATCCAATGTACATCTCTTTCTTTCTTTTGTTCTTGTAGCATTGCATATTTTTGTTTGTTAATCAGTTCTCACCATTTATGAACTGTAATTAACAGCTTTTGGCTACGGGGTCTATGGATAAAACGGTAAAACTTTGGGATCTTTCAAACAACGAGCCTTCATGCATTGCTTCACACAAACCAAAAGCTGTAAGAACCAATCAACATAAATCTTCTTTGCTCCTTATTAGTTTCGTCTGCTTCATTACTAACCATCTCAAATCTTTGTTAATCATAATCACCAGGGAGCTGTTTTCTCCATTTCCTTCTCTGTGGACAACCCTTTCTTGCTCGCTATTGGTGGCTCAAAGGGAGAGCTACATGTGAGTGATACAAGAAACTCAATCATGTAGTTGGAACAAATAATTTTTTATTAGGAAATTTCAACTTATCTTGTGCTTGTGTTTGCAGGTTTGGGATACAATGTTGGACGCTAATGTGTCTCGCAAATATGGGAGCAATCAATCTTGAAAAAGACACAAAGATCACTTGTTTCTTTGAAGCTGTGATGGTCGTTAGATTCGATCACACTCATGCCAAATTTTTGCAGTTTCTTTCTGTCTCTCTTTAGGTTTGCTATATCTCCTATTACTATGTTTAGTCGTGTGAGGATGTGAGTTTATATGTTGGATTCTTAGGGCCTGTTTGTTTGCTCATTTAGCTGATCCATTCAGATAAGAATGAGAATGGATGTTTGTTTAGTATGTAAAATGTAAATCATTCAAATGAATCATTTCGCTGTTTTTTTTAATTTTAGGCAAAATTTTTAAAATCAGCTAGCTGATCCTAATTGGATCATTTAGCTGGACCAGAATCAGCTAAAAGATCAAATGACAAATATGCCCTCATTTAACAAAATAATTACACATGAATATTCTTTTATCTCTTTTTTCGCGACTTCATCGATCTCTCTAACCATATCACAGAGCTCTCTGAGTTGTCGGCGATCGAAGCTCGTCGGCGATCGGAGCTCATCGGAGATCGGAGCTTATTGGTGATCATCGAACTCATCCATTGTTCTTCACAGAGCTCTTTGAGTTCGTCGTTTGTCTTCTTTTTTTTGTGTTGATTTATATTTATGGATCTCTGATCATAAGAGAAAATTGAGAATTTATGGATCTGGGTTTGTCTATCTCTGATCATAGGAGAAGAACGTAGCTAGATGATTTATATTTTCGTAGAAGAAACTCTGATATGGGTTTGTTTTGCTTTGATTTGGCTAGTGTGTTATTTGACATTGAAGTTTCAAATTCTCTGTGTCGTTCATAAGTATGTGCTAATAGTCCATTTTGATTTGCAGATTTGTTATTTGACATTGAAGTTTCAAATTCTATGTGTTGTTCATAAAGTTCATTGACACAGTAGTTTCATAGGTAAAAGTTTGATTTGCAGATTTGTTTGCTAAGTTGTTGGATTGTGTTCATAACTATAGCTAAAAGTTTCATATAATTTTAGTTCTGGGTTAAGATTGTGGTTATTCTTGTTGTTCTTTTGGATTTGCTGTCATGCGATTACTACTTTGTATTACCAATTTAGCTTGAGTTTCAGATTTTTTAAACCAATCTAATTCCTTGTTGCAGGCTTTGTGAACTAAAGCAACTTGGCCAATGTTTATGCTGTCACCTCTTCAAAGAAACGATGGCATCTATCCCTGGTACTGATGTGAGTATCTTCCATCTCTAAACTCATATTTTGGTGAATGTTTTTTTTTCTGAAAGTTAAATTGCTTTTTACATTCAACTAAGAGTCTTGCATGGACTGATGAGCAAACCCGCCTATATCTTCAACTAAGAATTGAAGAGAAACTGAAAGGAAACATTAGAAAGCAAGCTGTAAATGATGCTGGGAGACTGTCAATCACTGAAAATTTTTGTGAGACCTTTGGGGAAAGACACCAATGGAAAAAGTTTGGTAGCAAGTATACCACTTGTAAAAAGCAGTATGAAGCTTTCAAGAGGCTGACACACAATAGAACTGGACTTGGTTATGATGCAAACGGATTCATAGACATGTCTGATGATTGGTGAAATGAGCGGTGTAAGGTATGTGTTCATTAGAGCAGTGTAATGTGTTTTTGTTATCACTTGGATTTTGTACACAGCCTTATACCTTTTTTCTTGTTTTTGTTTTCGTTGTTTTATTACAGGAATGGCCTGCAGCTAGAAAAATAAAAGAAAAACCAGTAGCAAACATGGATTTGATGGAAACAGTCTTTAGTAAGGTTTATATAAGTGGAGGTGAAGGTTGGACTGCTCAGCAAGGCGAAGAGCATTTAAACACTATGCATCTGGATCAAGATGATTATGATGATGCTGAATCAAGGAGAAATATCCATGCTACTCAAGAAACTGATGTTGGAGTTGAATCAAGGAGAAATATCCCTGCTACTCAAGAAACTGATGTTGGAGCTGAATCAAGAAATGGTGGCCCCTCATCTTCCAGTAGGCCAAAGGTTAATAGAAAAAGATCAAGGAGTTTACAAGCAAGGCAAGCTGTAGCAGATGTGATTAGAGATAGTGTTCAGTCACGTGATAAGATTCTTTCTCATAAGAACCAACTAATAGAGAGCCACCCTGAATTTAGTTGTAGTCAGCTTCGAGCTATGGAGGTTTTACACTCGCTGCCTGCTATAAGGATGTGGTCTCCTTTATACAAACCATCAATTAACCATCTCAAGCAAGATCCTGCCAATCGTCAAACGTTTCTGTTTTATGAAGAGGATGAAAACAAAGTTCTCTACTTGGAGTTTGCAACTGGTGAAAGCAGAGATGATTGAGAAGCGTTTATGTTTTCAGTTTCTTATTTATGTTTTTTTAATGTTTTCAAACTATCGACAATGGCTATGTTTTTGTTATTTTGTTTGTAAGAATTATCTTGTTTTATGAGAATTATCTTGTTTATGTTATTCCTGTAAGTTATTTCTTCTTATGACAATGGCTATGTTCTGGTTTATTTTTTCTTATTGTTCACAGGTTCAGCAACTGAACTGATGCTTCTTAGGCTTGGAGCAATCACAATCTAACAAGATCAGATATGAACAGCAAAGTAATCTTCAAATGCAGCAAGGCGTTTGATCTGCATGTGTTTCGTCTGTGTTTGAAATCTCCAAATCCATAGTAGCATACGTAGAACTCTATACTCCTCATTGTTTGAGCCTGCGTTGTATTTTTTGTTTTGTAGGAGACATTTAGATTTTTAGTAGAAGATGATGACATGGATTTGGTGCTAGATAAGGAGAAAAACATGTATGCTCTTATTGAAGAAACATATAGAGTGATGGACGTTAATATTGACAGACAATTGGTGAGGACAAATCGAGGTGAAGACTGGCGTCGTGTGCATCGATTTATGTTTGAATCTGAGGTACAATGCTATGAAATTTTACGCATGAACCAAGCAACATTTAGGAGTTTATGTAAGATATTATCAGAAAACTATAAGCTAGAAGAATCTTGTCATGTTTACCTTGAAGAGAGTGTTGCAATGTTTGTAGAGATGGTTGGACAAAATTAAAAATACGGGTCCTAGCTGAGCGATATCAACATTCACTTGACACAGTGAAAAGGAAGATAGATGATGTTTTAAGTTCTCTCTTGAAACTTGCAGAAGACATAGTGAAACCTACAAGAGATGAGTTTACAAGTGCTAGTCCTGTTTTAGTAGATAGTCAGAGGTATTGGCCTTACTTTAAGGACTGTATTTATGTTATTGATGATACTCATATACCAATTCGTCCACCATCTGGGAATGTTGAACCATTTAGAGGCAGAAAAGCAGAAGCAACTATGAATGTGTTAGCTGTGTGTAATTTGAGTATGAGATTCATATATGCTTATGTTGGGGTTCCCTGGAGAGCACATGACACAAAGGTCTTAACATATTGTGCTACACAAGAAGCTTATTTTCCTCATCCTCCGCTTGGAAAGTATTACTTAGTAGACTCTGGTTACCCAACAAGACTTGGTTACCTAGGCCCTCATCGTAGAACTAGATACCACCTAGATCAGTTCAATAGAGGAGGACCACCGACAAACAGTAGGGAACTATTTAACCGCAAGCATTCTAGCTTGAGATCGGTAATTGAGGGAACCTTTGGTGTGTGGAAGGCTAAATGGAGGACTCTAGACAGGAAACACCCCAAGTATGAGCTGAAGAAATGGGTAAAGATTGTGACAACAACAATAGCTCTCCATAATTTTATCCGAGATTCAAACGAAAATGATCTTGATTTTGCACATTGGGAAACAGTGGAAGTGTATGAACAACATGGTGATGAAAATGTTGAGCATGTTCCATACTTACCAGCTGGTGATAGAATGATGGAGGCTATATGTGATTCTATCACCATAGAAATGGCGAGTGGAACTAGACTTCTATATTAACAGGTATGTGTTGTGTTATGTTGTGTTGATTAGAATCAGAGACAGAGACCAGTGAATCTTCCTAGTGTTGTGGACTGTTGATTATAGTTGTTGTGTTGATTTTGATTATCATAATCATGTCTTAGTTACATTCGATTTGTTATTTGTGGATTCTGAGTTATGAACTCTGTTGTACTTTTCAGGTTTGAGTGTGCAATACCTTTGAAGACGTTTCTGCTGATGGAAAAGTATGTGTATTTTGGATTTGATTCAGTTTAAAATATCAGATACGTTCTCATTAATCACTATCATATTTGTCATTAAATCATTATATAAATGTCAAAAGTATGAATTTTAAAATTATTTAGTTGTAAATATATTTTAAAGCAAGAATTAAACTTAATATGGTTTAAATTAAGACTAAAATATGATTAAATTTTAAAAAGGACATTTTAGTCATTTTTTTGTTAAACTTATTTAGATGAAAATGAAAATTTATTAAAACTGATCAAATAAACAAGAGCTCATTCAAATGGATCATTCACATTAATAACACAAAATGAAACAAACATCATTGAGATGGATCATCCAAATGGAGTATTGTAATGGATCATTTGGCTAGAAATGGTGGATGAGCAAACAAACAGCCCCTTAATAGATTGGCAGAGCCTTTTTCAACTTATTAAAAAGCTCTAAGTTTATATCATCATCACATGTTTCACATTTATGCGTTCTAATATGATGGTGACTAGCATTTCCAATTGTTGTGTTTTTAAAAGAATTTTGCTACGTATTAAATTGCATTCAACTTTGATTTTTTTTTTAAACTCAAAAGAATTTTGATTTATTAAGAAAAAGTTATAAATTTCTCTTGTACTTTTATACTAATACATTTGTAAGTTTAAATTTCCAATTAATAGTTTGATATTAGTAACAGAGATAAACTTAGGGTTATGTTTAATTATCTATATTGAAAATAGAAAACGATATAAAAGAAAAAAAAAATCAAATTTTACAACATTTATTATTACTTCTTAGATCTAAGAAGTAAGAACCATTTATTACAACTAATACATGTAATCTAGTTAGTAGTTTGTGTCAGTATTTGAAGAAAAAAAGGGTTTATCACACCGACGAAGTGCATATACCCCCATAACAAATTTCTTTTGACAATTTTAATTTGTGATATAAAAGAAAATTCAAACGAACTATATAAGAAACTCAATATGGTGAACGCATTAAAAAGGACATCACAACAATAAAAACTCGTCATGCTTCAACATGCAGCCAAGCTACACTTAAATTTAATAGTTGAAGAACCCGACGAGTACATTAGGGGACCGTGTGATTAGTTAACGGTTATACTAACGACTTTTACGACAGTAGGTAATAAATTTCAACACAGGAAAAAAACCCACAGCAATGTCTAGTAAATAAAGTCTTTGTCTGCCACAAAACATATGAAATCTTAACTACTTCTTCTATCTTTATGACTTAAGAGTCAAAAGCCCTAGATCGTTACAAAATCCCGATTTCCTATTGTTAATAACTTTAGATATCTTCGTATCATTTGAAGTCAAGTCACTTTTTTGGTTAATCAAATATAGCAATGCAAAAAAACATATGAATCAATACTTTTAACTCTCAAGGAAGAGAATGGTCTACGCAACAATGTACATATACATATTTGTTCGGGATTCTATTAATTATCTAATATTGTTTCATAAGTTTTCAATGTCGTATCTTTCAAAATTATGTAAGCAGCCAAGCATTATTCTGCATTTTTATTGGGAACAAAGCTCAGAAAAGTATTTTGTAGTAGTGATTTTTTAGCTAAAACATGTATACAAAGTACTATAAAATCTTTTCGAATATGTTTAAGAACTTTATTTTATATCTATTTGATGAGTTACGACTCAAATAACAATCTATGTTAAAATTAACAGTTAAATAAATGCTGATTTTCAAATTAAACGAGTACATTTTTTCTAAAGCCACTTGTAAAGTCACATGGGAATGGGATCTTTGTTGAATGTAAATGTAAATAGTAAATAGTGGGAGGTTAGAGAATCTGTGCATGCGCATTGGAAAAAAATTGTAAGCGTCCAAGTCACTTCTTTAAAGTACAAATTTTAGTTATGGTGCATCATTAAAGTCATAATTGTAACAAGTCTTTAATTATTGTTAAAATTTTCATATTATTTAATTGAAACGTTCAAACTCGATGGACGTACGTATTCGTCAAAGTCCATGTTTAAAAGAAACTTGTGCATCATGTCAATGGCAATATTATTGATTATCTACTCGATCAACAATATTATTTATTGGTCTGAGCAAATCGTGATATGGGTAATATTATTGTAATTTCTGTGACATAATTAATATGAAATCAAGACGACATAATTCAATAGATTATTCCTTCTTTTCTTAATCTCGTCGGTTATAATTCCGTTGATCTGACGACATTTCCTCACTCAAGCTTTTGTTGTAAGATCAACGGAAAATGGTTGTACAGTTGTCGAATAAAAGCTTTTGTCGAAAAATAGTTGTATAGTTTTATTAATTCATACTGTTATGTCCCCATGTATTAATTCTAAGCTATTTAGCAATGTTATTTTAACTGTTTAGTAATGATCATATGATTATCACTATGTATATTAATATAATTTAAAATTTGAGCTGTGTAGTTCCAAAATTTGTAAATTAAAGAAATTTACTAATTTAGCATATCTTGAATATTTTAGTTACTAAACATGTGATTGGAATTTAAATCGAACAATAACAATAATTATATAATGATTTGCCCCGTGATCCCTGGTAGCTGGCTGGCTGCCTCATGACCATTTTGGAGTTAATATATAACAAGTTTGTATTCCGTAGTTAAGACATCTTCCCTTCTCATAGGAATACAATAAGTCAAAATATCTTATTTGATTTATTGATACAAAGTTCAATGTATATTCGAAATATTTAATTTGAGGGATGGGTGAAAAAAAACTCGAATAAATTATAAACTTTAAACGTTTTACTAATAAAATTTAATTTAAGCGAGGGTTAATCGGATTAATGATTTGATGTTTTGAACTATAAACAAAATCTTATACAGTTATTCAATTTTACCCAAATGTATATATATATATATATTGTTATTCAACCAATGACTTTAAAATCTTTTATTCTTACTATTTCATATGAAGTGTCATTTTAATACTTAAAATTTATTTTAAAATAAGTGTTATTTTATATTTTCAACACAAATTTTTAATAAAATTTTCAGTTTTATCTCTAATAATTTAATATATTAACCAATGAGAAAAAGTATATAATACACTAATAAGAGCCTAAGAGCTGTAAACAGGAAGATTTAATTATTTGATTAATTTATGTGAAAAAGTCTTAGACGGTACATATAATGAAACATAGAAAGTATATGGATTAAGTATGTATTATAACGTATTGGTGCAAATGATCGTTCAAAGATCCAATGTGACATACCATTCACTCAATTTAGTGAAAATCCAAATTGTGAATTGTAAAGAAACTTTCTTTTGCATTATATATTATTCTCATAATAAGTTAATTACTTTTTAGGATGGATAAGGTCGTAACTAAGACAAGCACATATTTGGAAACTCAAAACTGGGGTAAAATTTAAAATTTTGATATGGATCGAAATCTGGACAGTTACGGTGGTATCATCTATCTATATAAGACAAATACAAATATAAAATAAAAAAGTGCGTCCATATTTCCAGTTGGTAGTTGAAGACTTGAAGAGGCCTTCATCAATTCCATCAAGGGACATTTTTCAATTTCTCATAAATGATATATATATATATACTTTTTTTTTTACATCCATAAATGATATAATTTATTATAAAGTTTGCATGACATTATATTTTTCTGATATATATGCAGAGCCAAAATAGACCCCTAACAAACGTAATCAAACATATATAAAAAATTAGTAACAAAACACAAATTATCCAAAAACAAAGAGAGTATACACTTTATTTTTTGTTTCTTTCTTTATCTTAACAATATACACTTTTTTATTTTATTATAGAGAATATATAGATATATATCGATATTAAAAAAATATAAAAAACAGAGACACAAAAGTGGGAGCCCTAGATCAATATTTCATTTCGCTCTGCTCAGATCTGGCCTTATATACATGATAGGAAAGGGTGTATCAACATTGATTTCAGTAAGTGTAGACACAATATCAGAGATCCGATTAATGATCTGATCCATTCTAAATAATAGGTTATCTAAAGTTTTTGAGTTTAGAATCAAATATTTTAATTTAAGAGTCTGGATGTTCAGATTCAATGTGGATTTTCGTCCATATATACTTTAAAATATACAGTATGTATACTACATATAAATTATATAATATATAAAAAGTATATGATATATTTTGAGAATGTCTTTGGTAATTCTGCTCTAAAATATTCATAAAAGTTCATATATATATATATATATATATTATTTTTAATTAATTTAATATTTGATTGATAATATAATTGATTTTAGATTTGTATTTTTCAATATTTTATTTATTTTTGTAGATCCAAAAATCCAGATTTCATGGTTTTTAGATGATTCAGAATTGGAACATTATTTCTTGGATCCAAATATTAAAAAATTTCAAGATATTTGATTCGTATTCGATGATATTACTACATGACATCAAATGTCACAGAAAATAAGTACTGTGAGTTCTAATATTTGGTTTCACACCTCTATCTACATATCCAAAATGACCAATACTTTTAGAAACAACTTTTTTTTTTTTGACGTCAGAAACAACTGATATATATATTTTTAAAAGATCTACTGTTGGTTCATATGATATCCAATCATTCAAAACTTTATATACGGGGCATAAATTCTAAGGTATAACGTTTATGATATCCCTCAAAAACATGGATAAATGCCACATTAATGATACGACGATCATATTAACCACATGACGTGTAAATGATTTTATTTTCCAACTTAAAGAAACATACTTTTATTTTGTTAAAGCAAGAAACATACTTTTATTTTGTTAAAGAAAGAAAAATACTTTTATGGATAATATCATATTTATCCATTTTATACTTTATAGTATAGGAAACCCATACTAAAAATTTACGGAATATTTTAGAACATTTCCTAAAACACAGATATGATTGATATTATTTTGAAAAGTATGTTTATCAAAATTAATGCTTACACAGAATTTACAGATTAGATAATCAACAGATTAGGAATACATCCATTTTTAGTTTTAGAGTAAACAACTACTATATCCTTTTTAAATTAGTTATCGTTAAATGTTGTTTTATACATATTAAAAAAAATGTGTTTTTCTGTTTTATTTCTAATTAATGTTTATTTGATTTTATTTTATTGGTCAAAACATTAAAACAAAAAGAACAAAGTTAGAAATTTCATCAAACATATGCATTGAAAACATAGAACGACAACTAATATGAAACAAGTTTTAAAGTCCAAAAAAATAACTAATATGAAGCAGAGAGGAAGTACAAAATTTAGGTGATAACTGACAATAATATTTTACATATTAAACAAAACTATATATTTAAGAACAAAGAATTAGAACTTAAGATTTTGAATCCAAAAAATTATTTGGTAGACATTGTTGCCACAGAGAGATATGTTAAATTCCTAATAAAGCAAAATAATGGTCAAATATATAATGTGAAATGGTTTCCTACACTACATCATATCGTTTTAAAATTAATAAAATGGTCAAAAATAAAATCGTGAGAGAAGTCCAATATCTCTTTCTTTCTCTCTCTCACGATTCGCCAATAAATTGGAGCTAATCGCTACCAAACTTCTCACAAGTCATAACAGTCGTTTGAAGTTTGATCTTTTTCTCTTCTTTGTTTCTGAAAAGAAAAAAAAAACTAATTCAGTACTATGGCGGAGATCTCGGGAAATGGCCATGGTGGCGATGCCAGAGAAGGAGCTGTAGTGGTGAATCTCAAGGAAGAAGAAGAACATCAACAACAAAAAGAAGCTATTCATAACACTAAACCTTTGAAGAAACAAGACTCTCTCCTCTCTATCTCTGTCCCTTTCTTACAAAAGGTTTTCACTTCTCCAAATACCTTTTTATTTTGGAAAAAAAAAACAAAAATATCTTTAAAATTTTATCTCAACTTTTTTTTTTTGGTTAAAAATTTCTCAACTTAATCAACAAATCTCTCTATTTTTTTTTTGGTTTTTACAGAAAAAAATTATATCAAGATTGAAATTACAATAATCAGTTAAATTCCTCAGAGAAATTAAATTAATACTCTGTTTTTTTTTTTGCTCTGTTTTTTCAGTTGATGGCGGAGATTCTTGGAACATACTTTTTGATATTCGCTGGTTGTGCATCGGTGGCTGTAAACACCCAACACGACAAAGTGGTGACTCTTCCAGGGATTGCCGCCGTTTGGGGACTCACTGTCATGGTTCTTGTTTACTCTCTTGGTCACATCTCCGGTGCTCATTTCAATCCGGCTGTCACAATCGCCTTTGCCTCTTGCCGTCGTTTCCCCATTAAACAGGTTTATACATTAACACATATATAACTTATTACCTATAACGATTAATCGAGTTTTGTATTTTTATGTATGAATTTGGATTTGATTAACAAACTATAGAGCATTGAGACATTTGGTGTTTTGTGTTTGATAGGTTTAGTTTAGCTGTCATCTTGATTGTATTGCACGAAAACTTTAGGTTATTATTAAAAGATTATATATTATTTTTTGGATTCTTAAGGGTTTGCATTTTTTTATTGTTTTTGGAAGTTTGCCTTACATCAATGGCACTCTATATTGCAATTTAATTTTTTTTCTTTCTTGGTGTTGTACACAACTTTTAAATCCATTGTATCTTACACAACTCATATCACATGCGTGTAGATGAGTGATTGAGAGACATTTAGTGTAGAAATCTATAGGATATTCAATTGTATGCGTCTATGGTAGTATAGCCGGATTCTTAGGGATAAATCGATTTTTTTTTTATACAAACGGTTGAAAAAGTTAAAAAAATTTTGTTAGTTTCCAAATTAAACTTTTTAAAAGTTTTAATTTATCATGTAACTTTTGTCTGCATATCATCATTTGAAAGTCAATTCAACTTCTGTTATATATAACGTCAAAATCTATGCAATCTTCCAGAAATGGGTCCCTAGTTAATGTGAATATATTAAATTATTTATTATATTGTTCATTGATTTTTTTATAGGTTCCGGCTTATGTGATAGCACAAATAATCGGCTCGACGCTCGCAGCGGCGACTTTGCGGCTGTTGTTCGGACTTGATCAGGACGTTTGCAGTGGAAAACACGATGTGTTCGTCGGAACATTACCATCTGGATCGAATTTGCAGTCGTTTGTGATCGAGTTTATCATCACTTTCTACCTAATGTTCATCATTTCCGGCGTTGCCACCGATAATAGAGCGGTTAGTATTTCACACTCTTCTTATGCTACACGGAAATTATAATATATATAGCCAATTCGATGGCTATACGTTCGTGATTCTTAGTTACTACTTTAAGCATTTTCTTTTTACTTTAGCTAATATGTTTTCATTTTTATATACTTTAGTTTTGAACAATCTAATCACGAAAGTAATGTACTAACTACTAACCTACTTTTTAAGGTTGTTTTTAAATGAAAAAAATGGATTGTATACGATGATTTCATCTTTGATTTTAAATTTTGACTATAAGGGAAAAAAATATTCTTGTTAAATTAAAATATTATATTTTTCCATAACAAAAGTCTTTTCTAGTTTTTCTATCATTTTCTATTTATTAGTGTTATTACCACTCCCGGCCCCTCAGCAATTACATATGTTTGCTTTTGCTTCTTGAATTTATGAGAAACTTAATATATGGGACCAAATGTTGTAATAAGCATAGATCGGAGAACTTGCCGGACTAGCAGTGGGGTCAACGGTGCTACTTAACGTGATAATTGCCGGGTAATTTATTACTTGCTTACATTTCTATCTATTAGTATCACTTTACATATATTTCTCTTTATCCGCTAAAAAAGAATGTTTCTATCTTTTTTTATCAGACCGGTATCGGGAGCATCGATGAATCCAGGACGAAGTTTAGGACCTGCAATGGTATATAATTGCTACAAAGGACTTTGGATCTACATAGTTTCTCCAATACTTGGTGCGGTTTCGGGTGCGTGGGTTTATAACACGGTTAGATATACCGACAAGCCATTGCGAGAAATAACCAAAAGCGGTTCGTTTTTAAAGACTGTGCGAAACGGTAGCTCTCGTTAAGAAAATAAAAAAAACATGGCTATGTAATGTTAAACTAGTCATCGGACGTTAAGTTTTACTATCAATTAGCTTTTAAGTAATGGGAGTATTTTGGTATTAAGTGTTTTTAAATGGGAATTAGCGCAAAAAAGGGTAACATTTATGGCTATGTAACGATTATATAACAACTTTGACCACACCTTACGTATGGTTGAATTAATTGGTAGTGTATTTATTTCGTTTCTTTTCAATGCGAAAGATTCTATCTTCATATTTATGTCTAACTGTATCGTTTACTTTTGAAATATCTAAATTCAGTTTGGGAAAAGAAAACAGTTTCAAGCAAAATTGTCCAATGTAGTTTTATTTTTAACTCGTCAAACGAAGCACAAAATCCGGAGCCGCAAAAATTGCCAAGTGTGTAATACTTTGTCAAAAGCTTAAAAGCCGACCACGTGTCACTTTGTCCGGACGCAAACTTAACATCGCTATTATCCACCACGTCACAATTCTCTAATGACATGTCATGCAACTAAATCACCCACGTCATCATTTCCTCATGCAACATCACTCCTCTTATAACACCAAAACACAAACTAATTGAAAGTAGAGGAGGAAAAAAGAGCTCTAAGAAAACGGTGTAGTTTTTAAAATGGCCTCGAGTGATAAGGTTCCGGTGGCGTGTCCAGCAAGCCACGGGGAAGGTAAGGAGCCAATGGGAGATCCGACGAAAACAACCACCGCGATGCTCGATAGAGGAACGGCTATGATGCAATCATTGAAACCGATCAGGCAAATGAGCCTCCACGTGTGTTCATTCGCTTGCTATAGCCACGATCCTGGCCGTCAAATTGAAGTTCATATCTACGGCCACCGTGTAAACCAGGACTTCTTCCAATGCGCTGTCTACGATTCTAATTCCTCTAAGGCTCATCTCATTGGTACACAGATTTATATATATACGTACATACATTTAATAATCGTATTTACAGGATTGTCTCAATGTTTTGGGAGTTTTGTGCACAAGCTTCGATTCAGATATATAATCCAGAGTTTTATTCGACAATTAAATGGTTTATTTATATATTCATGAATGTACTATATATTAGCAGGTTTAATCAGTAGATCATGATCCTGCATATTTACATGCATATAGACAATGTTAGTTATATACTAAATGTAAATGTCTAGTATTGAAGCTTTTGTTAGAAATCGTGACTTATGAATTGAGTTTTTAATTGTATTAAATCTCTAGGGATCGAATATATAGTGTCGGAGAAGTTATTCGAAAGTCTCTCACCGGAGGAACAAAAGCTTTGGCACTCGCATGACTACGAGGTTCATGAGTTTCCATACATTTTCGATATGTTTTATTAATCATCGGAGAATTGAAAAATGACCGAAATTGAAAATAATGTTTTTAGATCAAAATGGCTCTTCTAGTAACTCCAAGGGTCCCGGAGCTCGTTGCAAAGCCAGAGCTAAAAAATCTTGCCAAATCTTACGGAAAGTTTTGGTGTACATGGCAGCTCGACCGCGGTAATAATTAATTAATCTTGTAAAAATGTTAGCAAAACCAATAATATACTTGAGTTTAATGAATTAGGACTTTTATTTTAGGGGATAGATTACCACTAGGTGTACCGTCGTTAATGGTGTCACCACAAGACGTGAATCTTGGGAGGATAAAACCGGAGCTGGTGAAGAAGAGAGATGAAGAACATGGAATCTCGACAGAATCGTTGAAACCTTCGAGAGAAGGCATCAGTGGACCGGAGAAGAAGAATCTGGTTGCTGATTATTGGGTTCGGTTTAGGAAAGGCTTTGCGCTTGATGTCGTGGAGACAGATATGAAGAGAACAGCTCCATTTCCGTAACTTTTTTTTTGTTTTTAAAGAATCTCAGACATTATATACAAATTCGTAATCTTTATAATAAGGATTACATGCTAATGTCATAAATGAAAAAAAGCAGCTCCAAGTTTTATCGCTCTATATATATCCAGTGATTCGCTAATCAAAAATATATATTTTCTCTGTTTCTATTTGATTATATTTCTAGCATTTTCACACATATTAAAAATTTATTATAAATGTATCATTTTTAATAATTTTTAATAATTTTAAACCAATAATATTCAGTTATTCTTTTTGAATTTTACAAATAAACACTACACGGAGGGAGTAGTAGTTTAGATCGAGTCCCAACTAGGAATGGGTATTGCAAAGCTAAAAGAGCTTCCAAGTTTTCAAACAATTTCGCAGCCATAAACGTTTGTTAAATGGGTTTACAAAATCAACAAGATCCAAGTTTTTCCAAACAACTCTGTTCCAAACTGATTCCCACTTCCACAACAATCGTTATGATTAAATTGGCAATCGCTTAAGCCCATTAAGTTCTACAGAGGCCCATTTGATTTTTAGTTTATGTTTTCTTTACAAAATGTTGTCGCCTCCACCTTCTCTTAATCATCTAGTATTAATTAATATAATTTTTGTAATGATTAGCCAATAATATAAACTGTAAATTGTTTCTCATCATTTTCTTGGATCAGGATTTCTAACTTCTCAGTCAACCGATTGATCATAGAAGAGGTGAAGAAGGAAGTGTACTCGGTGTGGGCATTACCAGATGAAGAAACAGAGCCACGATTCAGAAAGCTTATGGAAGCTCTGAGATCCGAATTCACTGGCCCAAGATTCGATCCTCACGTCACCGTCGTCGGAACCATTAATCTAACAGCAGACGAAGCAAAGAAGATGTTCGACGCGGCTTGCCAAGGTCTTAAAGCTTATACTGCCACCGTAGATCGCGTCTCCACCGGAACTTTCTTCTATCAATGCGTTTTCTTACTTCTCCGATCAACCCCTGAGGTAAAATTAAAATTCGGAGCTTTTCTTTTCAAGATTCGACATTTTTAAGAGAATTGTTAAATAAACACTAATTGAGATAACTTATAATTACATATTGAAAATCTTGGGTTCTGTTGTAGATTAAGATCTGTGGCTTTGGAATCTAATATTGGGTTCTGTTTATTACAGGTAATGAAAGCTGGTGAACACTGTAAGAACCATTTCAATTGCTCCACTTCCACACGTAAGCCTCTTTTGACTTTAATACTGATTCCTCTAAATGGAAGCTTTTAGTTTAAGTCTAAGTTTGACAACTCTGAGATCTAAGGTTGGTTCCTCAACAAAGTTTCTTTCAACATAAAAGGTTAGGGGAGTTGTTGTACATTAGGCTGTCAAGTATATCTTTTTGCATAAATCAACATTTAGAAACCTTATTAGGATTGGTTAGGTACGAAAATTAATAACTGAAACCGAAATCGAATGTATCATCTATGTATACTGATATAGGGTCTAAATTTTATTGATTTTGGGAAGCCTTGATGGTAATCTGGAGGATTATATCTCATTTTAGATTCAGGATACAAATCTATGTTAAAGAATCTTTCTTTGTCTACAAATAATCGCAGCATACATGCCGCATTTGAGCCTTCTTTACGCCGAGTTAACAGAAGAAGAGAAGAAGAAAGCGCAGGAGAAAGCTAATACAGTCGATAACAGCCTCGATGGCCTGAGTTTCCGGTTAAACCGACTTGTTCTATGCAAAACCGATACCGAAGACAAGACTCTAGAGTCATGGGAGAGAGTGGCTGTATGCAATCTCAGTCCTTGAGAAAGACAAGTCGTTTGGTATTGAGTATGTCTCAATGTACTTGCTTTTAAACAATGAATTGTTTTTTTTTTTTGGGTCGAAAACAATGAATTGTTTCTAAGATCGAATAATCTTACAATACTACTACGCAGATATTACTCCAAACTTTATAATAATTTCACATGACGGTTGCATATTTAGCGAAAAGAAACGATGATCACAAGCTTTTGTGAGACTAACAAGTCATTTTTAAGTGGTTAACCAAAGAAAAAAATGCAAAAAAATTTCAAGTGTTTCATAATTCTATAACAATTGCGTCAAAGGCCAAAACTTCGGTCGATTAATCCAAAAGGCATTTGTTTTTTTCTTCTGTTTTCTTGACATCAATCCAAAAGGCGTTTAGGTGGAGTTGCTACGGCAATGAATAATGATTATATAATTTTCTTTTGGTCAACAAGGCCATGATTCTTTATAAATCATTTTTGAACGCACATTACAATATTAGTGTAACCAGATAGATCGAACGATGTAGTCCGTTAGTTTATACTACCGTTCCGAATAATCCGAATTTAAATCTCGTAAGATGTGTGTGTAAGTTTTAGACAATAGTAATATGCAATTTAATGTTTTCGAATAACCAGTTTATAAAGTAAAATTCGGTTCAATTAATTTCAGTTTAAACTTTAAACATTCCCATTTGGTTTTATTTAATTTTTTTCAATTACTGTTTTATTCACCCTTGATCGTGGCAGCTACTTCTTATATCGGTTCTAGGCTTTGTTAGTGTGGTATGATGTTCCATGGTTCCGTTCATATTTGTTATGGGTTAGATATAAATGTGTTTGCTTCCCGTTCTGTAATAAGGTCATATGAGAATATGAAATTTTGTTAATTCAATGTTAATATGAGCTTATTTCTATATTCTGGTTAAGTGATTTGGTCTATCTATATGTATTGAGGAAGGGTGAACTATGTCAAGGATTTGAACTATTGGATTCTTATATCCGTTATATAGTAAAATGATTTCAATGTAATACATATCTTGAATGTAGTTGACATTTGTTACTAAATTACATAGAAATGTTCCAAAAAGTTTGAATTGAAATAAATGATAAGAATTATTAATAGGATTTCAAGAGGAAGACGTAGCTATAATTAGATAACTGGTAATTAGTTGAAACTAAAAATGTGATAGCTTGTATGTGCATGTGTTCATCATAATTTAGTATGATCATTTCGACACTTATGTCCTTTGAATATTATAGTCCGTAGATATTTATTAATTTTACTAACATTCTCTTAACTTCATTATTTTTGTTATTTTATACTCATCTATTTAGTTTTCAAAATATCATAGATCAATATGATCTACTTGTCCTATATTCCCCATTTTCTTCTATTTTCTTTACTTTTTTATTTTATTTTATTTTACTATCATAGATATAGATACATATTTTAAATCAATTTTTGCTAGTCCTTATTGTTATAGAACCTTTATTTATTAACCAAACAAATAACCAATGATTTGAAATATTTTTAATATTTAGTATTGGAATTTTAAACTAAATTTTAGAAAATAAAAACTTAAAAAATGTCAAGTGTTCTTTAAAATATAGCAAATTTCATTCCAAAAATTTGATACTTAGTTAAAAATCTAATATTTTATTGACACTTTTAATCTAACTACCTATAAAAATACCAAGGGATTTTTAATGAAGTGTATCCAATTTTAGTTAGCAAGAGATGATATGAATTCTAATAATTGTATGTTAGTTTAAGCAAATACATGTATCAAGTGAGAATATCCATTTTCATTTAATTAAAAAAATGAAAACGTAAATAATATCTCTACATAATTAGGAACCAATTTGGAAAGTAGTTGACATTTGTACTAAAAATTGGATTGAAATTAAGGGAGAAGAATCAAAAGATTTCAGCAGGAATATATGAACTACAATTAGACAGCTTGTCATATTGAGACAAATACATTGCTTAAATAGATGCCCATGTCTTAAGACACGAATGTCAAAATCTAAAAATTGACTATTATATTTTTAAAACATAGTTTAAGCGTATAGGTTGACAAATAAATAATATAAAATTATAAAAGATGCTAAAACCATAGAAATTCACATGTTGAAGTCGAATAGTAACTTAAACGAGTTTTTTTCTAATACGAAATTGAAAAAAAAGGATGAGGATGAAGATGTCAATCTTTACCTATTCAATGTATAATAAATTGGATCACATCTTTAGCATGAAACCTTATCCAATTCATTTGTTTCCTTGGACAACTAAGGTGGCTATTATCGAAAAACAACTAAAGTGACCTATCTTTATAATTAAACAAGTGGAAAATATTGTAATCATATTTGGAAATCAAAAGGAAAATCATTTGCAAACTGATATATAATTTTATATATATCTTATTCTTATCCCTTTGAAAGTCTTTGTCCCCAAGTACTGACTTATATAATTTACAAAACCAGGTTGGTTACAATGAGAAAAAGCGTCGGCGTATGTAAAAACGCGGTCGTTTTCAGCGAAATCGAATCGGACACGTGCGGAATGATCCACACCGTTATTATTCATCTGACGCTGTTTAAATCAACGGCTCAGATCTAATCTATTTCTTTTCGTCAACGCATTGTTACCGTGGCGCCAGATATGACGTCTCCTTCGAATGAACTTTCCTCTCTACGCGCTTGAAATCACGTGACACAGACGCGCTCAACAGAAGCTGGTTCTTCTCTTCTGACTTTATTTTACCGACCAGCTTAAGTCTTCTCCGTTACGGCATCACCCATCTATAAATTTCGCTTCTGGGTTTAATTCATTCTTCGCTGGAAAAAGTTTAAAATTTTTTGATTCTCTTGCGATTTCATTCTTCAATTTCTTCTTAGATTGTAAATTGGGTTGAATCAGGATTTTAGGGTTTGTCTTTTCAAAAGGGTACCTAAAAGGTCGAAGCTTTGAATTTTAAATCTTTGATTTTTCGTTGACCACTCCGAAATTTTCGGATACAAATCAGGGTTTTAGATCAGATGGAAGAGGATTACCAAGTTCCGAGGTTTACTATTGGTCGGCAATCGTCGATGGCGCCGGAGAAGATTCCTGACCCGTCGATTCACTCGGAAGAAGAGGTGTTAGAGGAAGGAGACGAGATCGATGGTGGTGTGAGGCTTATGTATTTGTCAAATGAAGGTGACATTGAAGGGATTAAGGAGCTTCTTGATTCAGGGGTTGATGCTAATTACAGAGACATTGATGCTCGGACTGCTCTCCACGTGGCGGCTTGTCAAGGCTTGAAAGATGTTGTTGAGCTTCTTCTTGATCGTAAAGCTGAAGTTGATCCTAAAGATCGTTGGGGAAGCACTGTAAGAGGATGATGATTTTTTCATTTTTTTTTTTGTTAATGGTTTCTCTGGTTTTGTTTAGCAATCTAATACATTTTAGAAAACAGCCTTTGGCGGATGCGATATTTTACAAGAACATTGATGTAATCAAGATTCTTGAGGTACATGGAGCTAAACATCCGGTAAGAATCTAGCTGAAATGGAATTTGGTTTTGTGTTTTGATTGTATCTGTCGCTGTAATCGCCATTTGGAAGATTGGGGTTTATCTCATTATTGTTGACTTATTTGTATGTTTCAGATGGCTCCAATGCACGTTAAGACTGCTCGTGAAGTCCCTGAATATGAAATCAATCCTGATGAGCTTGATTTCACTCAAAGCAAAGGGATAACAAAGGTACAAAATATGTTCTTGTCTCTAATGGATCTTTTATTGATATGTTTTCAATTCCTTTCAGTCTAATGGTAGGAAGCTTCTTGTTTCAGGGAACTTACTGTATGGCAATGTGGCGTGGCATTCAAGTTGCAGTGAAAAAGCTCGATGATGAAGTTTTGAGCGATGAGGATCAAGTGTAAGTAAATGTCTTGTAGAGAGTAATAAGTTTTTTTATTCCAGTTCCTTATTATAATCGTGTTGTGTATCTTCGCGCAGGAGAAAATTCCATGATGAGCTTGCATTGCTCCAAAGGCTTAGGCATCCAAACATTGTGCAGTTTCTTGGTGCTGTAACACAAACTAATCCAATGATGATTGTAACTGAGTATTTGCCTAGGGTATGACTTTCTCTGATAAATTTTGAAATCATTTTTTCCTTTA
The DNA here is from genome assembly GCA_028015245.1 of Cardamine occulta. NCBI lineage: Eukaryota > Viridiplantae > Streptophyta > Magnoliopsida > Brassicales > Brassicaceae > Cardamine > Cardamine occulta. Next base: position 9,617,597 of record CM051388.1, on the reverse strand, counting down.
GATTTCTCGAAACCACGATCTCATTTGATATATTCTTCAGGGGGATTTGCGTGAATTGCTCAAAAGGAAAGTACAATTAAAACCAGCTAATGCTGTTAGATATGCCCTTGATATTGCAAGGTATGCGATTTAAAGCCTATATATGTGTCTTCTTCATAATTTATAAATGTTCTATTAGATTCTCATGTAACTCTAGTCTTATCCATTCAATTTTTTTTATAGGGGAATGAGCTATCTTCATGAGATCAAAGGAGATCCTATAATCCACCGTGATCTTGAACCTTCGTGAGTTTACACTGTCCATATTTGCAACTACCTTCGACAAGCTCTCTTATTTTCTGACAGTGGTAAAATTATATTCGCAGAAACATATTGCGGGATGATTCTGGGCATCTGAAAGTTGCAGACTTTGGAGTAAGCAAACTGGTTACTGCTAAAGAAGACAAGCCTTTCACATGTCAAGATACTTCTTGTAAGTGCTTTTTCGTACACCCATCTAGTTACTGTAAATTTGGGAGCTTTAGTTCTTGATCTGCTTGGTTAAGATTCTTGATCTTGATTCTTGATTTTATCGGTGTTATCTATATTACAGGTCGATATGTAGCTCCCGAGGTTTTCACTAGCGAAGAATACGATACAAAAGCTGATGTTTTCTCATTCGCATTGATTGTTCAAGAGGTAAGTAAAAACAAAAATCTTACGACTTTCTCATTCTTTTTCTTATCTGTTCCTGTTGTTGATTCCTTAAGTGTCTGGACTTTTTAGATGATAGAAGGTCGAATGCCGTTTGCTGATAAGGAAGACAGTGAAGCTTCTGAAGCTTATGCTAAGAATGTGCGGCCATCATTTAAAGCTCCATCAAAGAATTACCCACATGGTCTTAAATCGTGAGTCTTTCATTTCTCTTTCACCAAAGAAACTATCATTGATTGGTTTGGTTCATGTCATTAACCGGTTGAGCTCGATCCAATTTTTGAATCCCATAGGTTGATAGAAGAATGCTGGCATGAGAAACCTGCAAAGCGACCAACTTTCAGAGAGATTATTAAACGGCTTGAGTCCATTCTTCACCACATGGGTCACAAGCGACAATGGAGGGTCTGTTTCTCCATCCCTCTCTCTTTAGAACACTCAGTTCTTTGTTTGTTGGTTTTTGGCTTCTGAGTTTTGTTTGTTTTGTCTCTCTGATCTGCTTCTTCTTCTGCATGTTTTGTCTTTTGTTTTTTCTTAGATGAGGCCATTGACATGCTTTCAGAATTTCGAGCACAAGAAGAAACATAACTGGGATTTGAGCAGCCATGACGGCTCTTCCGGTTCACATTTGTGATTCTTTAACCGGTTAATAAACGATTCTTTTGTATACCTTCCGGTTTAGTTTGGTTTTCCCCAGAGCAATCGAATTTTACTTTTGTAATTTATGTTTTTGTTGTACATTGAAGAAAGTCTTCGTGTGGACAAAAACTGCATTTTCATTGTAGTATACAAATTGTTGTAAGTTGTTGAAAAAAATGCAAATTGTTGTAAGATCTATGATTTTAACCTCAATATTTTGCTGCTTTAATAATTTGGTGTGCAATTTATGATTTTACCTCAAGCTATGATCCATAGCTTCGAAATGTAAAAATATTTTATATATGAAATAATGGGGTCATCCTTATTTCTTTCAATTATGGAGTCAGACCGTTCCGGTCCAACTAGAGTTCGAATAGATTAGTTCTAACCCGGGTTGGAATAGATTTAACTGTATCTTCTTGCAAGTCCATATTAGTCCCAATTCTTTTTTCCTGAATGATATCTTTTTCCTCAATGATACTTTTATACTTTTACGACTTTTAGTCCCAAGTTTCTTAGCTTAAATGTTTTTGTTCTAATTGCAAGCAGGTTTTCTCAGCTTTTTGGTTAGAAATTTTAGTTATAATTGCACTTTCAAATCTGAAAGTTGGATGTGTTTTTGTAAAGTTTCCTAAGTTGGAGCACTTGAAACTCCTAGTTGCTTCAAAATCACTCTCTGGTACTCCTTTTGCAAAAAAATCTTATCTTAAGCAATATTCTATCATGTATAAAAGTTTATTCTTTGTTGCCAAAATAGCTCAATAATGTATCGATCTAAGCAATTAGATAAAGAAGCACTAGACGAACTCCTCTGGTTCTTGTCATAGGATCTCACGTGAGTGTTATTTTTCTATCATAGGCTTACCTTAAAATGTGGATTTTATAAAACCACACGAAATTTCATGTCTGTTACAAAAGAATATATACATCAAGAATAAACGCACATATATAGTATCTATATATTTCAAGGTCTCAAATAGTGACATTAATGGATCGGACGGTGCTGGACAAACATGTCAGATGAAGCAGTGCAATTCAAATTAAACCTAATCAACACTTAGCGGCCTTTCTAAACCTCTAATTAACAAGTAATTAACCAAACCAATGATTTGAGTGGCCCATATCACAAGCAAGCATACCTAGCAAATCAACACTATCTCTCTTAACTTTTTTAAATATAATTTTACGTTAGTTTAAAACCAAATACGCGAGATTTTCTTAAGACTATTTCCAAACTGGATCAAAAATATCTGAAAGTACCATATCTTTTTGAAATTTATAAAATTACTCAAAATCTATTTCTGATAAAATTTCTTAAATTTCCAAAAAATCTCAAATGGTCCAAATTTATATGTGGATCTGCTAACCACATCATATTAAGTTTGGGATGTGATATTACATAGTATATAACTTCAAAACGAGAGAGTATTCTTTTGTTCTAGTCTTTTTTTTCAACTGCTTTTGTTCTAAGTAAATGTTCTAAAACATGTTATACACTAGACGTACCGTAAAACACAGAATAACATATAAACGTATATATGATCGATTATGTGGATATTATATGATTATGATGTCATTAATTTTAGAGTTGATATATCAGAACAAAATACTTAATTTTGTTGAAATGGAAAAAACTGAAAACATTGAAAAACGCGATGCAGTTTTGTTTTGAGATTTAAAACAAAACAAAAATATTTGGCAACCACGGCCTATATATATATATATTCCCCTTTTTTCCGCAACCACGGCGTCTGTATGAACTATGATCGTATTATGTTCACTGTATAAAAAAACACTATAGTGGCAAATTATAGTACGTTTTTAGACTTTTAGTGTATACTATATATATGCCGTATATCGGTATATACATTGGACAAGCTATATTTTAGAACAGTGGTTCTAGGTTTTGTATCCATTTTTTCATTATTTAATAACAAAGGAATCATTTTTTTTTATAAAGGGTTTCAAAGGAAGAAAATTTAGAGGACGAAAGAATATGCATTAAATTTGATTAGGTAGTTTCATTTAAGTGATCCCTTCTCCAGCATAAAATGTATGGTTCGACGTCAAATGAATTTTCACATATTAATGGTTTTTTTTTGTTGCTATATAATTAAAGTTTTTAATCATTGTTACGTGAGAAATTATCTAGTACACATTATGTCTTTCTGAATTTAGTACATTTTTTTTGAAGATTTGTTTAGTACATATTTTGAGTAAGTTTAATTTATTTTTTTTGTAAATTATGAGTAAGTTTTCTATTAAGAAACACCAAAACTAGTACCGTGTTTATTTTTTATTTTTTAAACTACGTATTACGGTGTTTAATTTATACACTGATTTTTATATTAAAAATTACAAAAAAATAAAAATAAAAACGGTGGATATTTAACTTACGTTTAAATATTGTGTCTTTGAATTAATTCCATATTGAATTATAGATGTTACCAGAGCCGTTCCTACAGATTTTAGGATCCTAGGCCAAAAATAATATTACTCTACATGATTTGTTAATACTAATTTTAATATTAAAATAACTGTAATTAATATATTTTCTATATGATTATGATAATAAATTATGAAATTTGTGAATAATATTTTTCTAAGAAAAAACTATAAAATGATCATAAAAGAAACTAAATTGATTTTTTAAAATTATGTTTGTAAAAAATAATTAAAATAAATTATTGGTTAAATTTATAAGTAAGAGTGAATGAAAATAAAAAGTATGGCAAATACAAAAAAATAAACATGTATTGGCCACAAAAATTAATTATGAACAATGAAAGATTTAAAAAACCAATGATAAGGATTTGAAACTGAATAAGGATATATTTTGAGGTAACTTTAAAACCATTAGATCACTAAATATTTTGATATTTAGGGCCCTAAAATTTTATAAATAAAACAGACCCCTAGACGAATGTTTAAAATTTTATTTCCTAGGCACGGTCCTGGATGTTACGTTTACTTGAGTAAAACACCATTGAACCGTCAATCATTTATTCGGTAAATAATTCAACGAGTCACAGGCCTTTGTTAGAAAATAAACACAAAATGATCAAAATATGGTAGAAAGCAACCTTCGATGTGGTCCATCATGAAAGATACGAGAAGATTTTATGGTTTTTGAAAACCCACTTCGACCATGAAAGCTTGACCCAAAGCAATTGAGTTGTTTCTTTTATAAATGACCTAATCAATTTCTCTATGTATAAGCTAGTACATGTATATATCATATATGATGTAAAGGAAATTTAATTATTTAATCATTTGTAAATTTTACTAGTGAATGTATATATATACATTAACTAATTATTTTCACATGCTAGAGGGATATACTGTAGACGGTGTTTAATTAAGTAATTTCTTTCTAAACTTACTTTAGCTCTTCATACTAAAATATATTAGAGAGGTATTATTATACGCTAGTTAAGTTGTACTAATTTTTCTAATTGCCAAAAAAAAGTAAAAAGAAAAAATAAAGCACATTGCAAGTGGGTGTATATATAGTTATAGGCTCATAAATATGAATATGGACTGTATATATAGGTTTCCCTTATCTCTATCAAATTACCCTAAATGGGTTCATAAAGGTGGAGATCAAAGACTACACATCACATGCTACTCTCCCTCTTCTTTTGGCATAACCTTACTCCATTTATACATTGTGCTCCTCAATTATTCAACATATTTTAAAATAACTTATTAAACAAACAAACAAAAAATATCTACACAGTTTTTTCTCCCATATAAACGATATTTTCTTTGGTAGAACAAAGATAGATCATTAATCAATTTACGGAAACTATCTTTGAGATTTTCAACAACATTACATCCAAAATTTATTAAGTTACTCATATGTATAAATTTTCAGTCACCTATGTATAAATAGTATTAGACGAACAACTATATTTTTGACTGTATGTTGTAAATTATTTACAAGTATAAATATTTATATTTTCCTTAAAAGTACAAATACAAGGAAATTTAGAGGAAAAAAAAGAAGAAATTACATTAAAATATATTTACATTTTCCTTTTTTAGTTCCAATAAAAATTTTCTCTTGAATCAACAAATAGATTAGTAGGTTTGGAGAGATCAGCAGAAAAAGAGTACTATTTAACATATTTTCAAAAAGATTTTGGTACATACCCCATAACTTCTTAGTTCAATTTTTTTGGAGAGATGATATTTTAAAGAGAGCAAAAGTCAAAAAAAAAAAAATTGTATAGAGAGAGATTAAAGTAGTTGGAGATGAGAGAAAGTCTGGTTACCTTCTAATTGAGTCAGAGGCATTTCACTTAAATAACTTACCAAATTAGGCCCTACGTCTTGTCCAGCCCCATAAAAGTACGGTTCATCTCCCTATTTCCCCTATAAACCCTAAAACCCTATTTATCTTATTAAAATTTTATCTATTTTTACATGTCAATATCACAACGAGTAAACATCATCAACTCCAAATCTAACTAACACATAAATAGTATGTTAATTTTCTTTACAATCTGAGTAATTTTCTCCTGTTTTTTACTTCTTTGATTCTCCATTTTCCCAAAAAATATAAACATATTGGTTTTTACTAATGATCAGTTTAGCCAAATATGTAATTTCACAATTTACTACTGTTTAATATTTCATAGTGATCTTTTGGTTACTATTTAAAATCCATTTACTAATATATATTCTGACAAAAATAATATTAAGTATATCAGATTAATTTTACAACAAACTTCTATGTATAGCTTCCATGTTTAGTGAAACAAATCTTCCTGCAAAATGTTACTAAAATCTTCAACATAAATTTTTCACAAAAGAAAAGTGTATAGAACTGATAGAATTTTCCTCTTTAAAAAGATCAAGATTTAGTAAAAACAAAGAAGAAGATCTATATTTGTTGTAGCAACAAAAAAATGTACTGAGATTTACTCAAAGATTTTAGTGCCTCAAAAACTTTCACACGAAAAGGAAAGAGAAGTAATGGTAAGTAGAGTCTGTATCTCATGAGTGATTGCCCAACTTGAACCCTCTTTTCATTTAGACCTTTGTGAAAGACCACACAACAAGTATCCACCAATAAAAATTATTTCTCCATTTGCAAAAAAAATTAAAATTATTATTTTCTACAGTTTCTCAATTTGGGACGTCCTTAAATAAGTATTCTATTTATGAAATGTCAAGATGTATGGTGGGTGTTATTTATGGTAATTAACCCTCTATTTATCAATTATGTTATTCATGTGATTTCAAAAGCTGCTATACTCATCCTTTGTGAACCTTTAGATTGCTTTATGTCAATCTTTTTTCACCTTACATACTACATGTCAAAAATGTACTGGATGAAAAAACAATTTATTTAATTATACTCATATATATAAGGATCAACCAAGTACAAACCTCTAGTCAATACTGAAAACCAACTTTCACCACATAATTAGATTGTATATATGTTCCAAAATTAGTTTATATAGAATTACGTTTTAGAAAATACATGTATACATCTATCTAATAAAAAAGAAACAAATACTTATCTGGTAGATTCGAATCATAAAACTATGCTTTAGTGAGTAAGAAAACAAGTAATCAAGCACAAATTGACAAGACCACTATATGGATGTAAAAAGTGGGAAAAGAAAAATGGTGATAGAAATTAGAGAAAAATCAAAAGAAAAAAATAGATTCCTTTATATATGTATATACCCATCTCTTCACCAGCACAACCTTACCTTCCATTTTCTGCAACTTCTCCAAATCTCATACTTTCCAGAAAATCATTTTCCCAAGAAAAATAAAACTTTCCCCTTTGTTCTTCTCCCCCAACTGGTCAGTCTAATATTTTTGTTGTTCCCCAATCCTTTCAAACATTATCTTCTTCATTATATTACTTTGCTTCACTTCTTTTGGTCCTTAAACCAAATCTATGTTCTTCTTTAGTTTCCTTTTTAATTTGATTCTTTTTATGAGAGAAACAAGATTTAATATTCTCTGATCTTCTTTGCTCTTTAAAACTTTTCTTGTCACAGTCTAGATTTAAATTTTCTTTAGAACTACAAAAGATTTGGTCTTAGTTTAATCAACTTGTTTTATCATATCCTTTATATGCCCATAATTAAAATCAGCAAGCTATAAATGTAAGATCGAAAAAGTAATCAAAAACTTTCTACTTCATTTCTTTAGATGTGTGTCGGCAGCAGATTAAACTTGAATCTTGCTAATTTAACTTTAATCTCAAACCATAATTCAAACGAATATAAAACATGACAAATCTGGTGTTTTCTTTTCAAGAACAAACATTGAAGGGTCTTTTTGGATTCTTGTTTATGACATTAATCAAATTTTGCCCTAAATCTTTTGGCTTTGGAGCAGCAAACACGGCGTACCAATCGGAGCTAGGAGGAGATTTCTCTCCCCTGAGGAAATCTGGGAGAGGAAAGATCGAAATCAAACGGATCGAGAACACAACGAATCGTCAAGTTACTTTCTGCAAACGTAGAAATGGTTTGCTCAAGAAAGCTTACGAACTCTCTGTTCTTTGTGATGCTGAAGTAGCACTCATCGTCTTCTCTAGCCGTGGTCGTCTCTATGAGTACTCAAACAACAGGTTTCTTCATAACCTTTTCTACTCTGTTCTTGGTTTTTCAATAGATTTAATTAAATTTAAAGTCTGATAGATTTAGGGTTTTCTTTATATGTTAAAAGCATAAATATTTACTAGGATTTTTCATCTTCTATGCTAGATTTGATTCTATTCTTCATCTATGGTTAGAACCCTCTTGTGAGTAGGATTATTTTCACTTTTTTTCTTGAAATTCCACACATATCTATAAATATACACAAAAACACACTAATACTTTTGGGAATCTTTGTTTGTATATATGCTTATTTTAATAACTTTGGGGGATTTTATTCATAAATTAGTAACAATTTTTCTAGATCTAGTTTCTTATTCTTCATGTGTGTCTTTGCCATGTTAGTTTAAAAGAGAATTGGTCATATCTGAAGTGAGAAAAATGGTACAAATTTAAAGAGATCTGAGTGAGAGTTAGATAATAAATGAAAAGAAATAAGAAGCAAACAGATTTTTTTTCTTTCTAATGTGGAGTTTTAGATTCAGTTTTGTAGAACTAAGATTCACTATGTTGGGTTTCTTTCTTCACTTATTCTGTTATAATATTATATAATAAAAAAAATCTTATAACTTTCTATTTTGCCTACTAACAAGTACTTGAAGATTTAGATATATTTATAGATCTGGTGTTGTAATAGGTAAAATCTTGATTTTTATGACTTATAAAGTAAGTTTTGGGAAACAAATTGGGAGAGTAAGGACTATGAGGTCATATCTTCTGTTTTGTGATCATCCCATCCTCCATTGTTGTTAATGTCTGTGTCTCTCTTTCTCTTCTCTTCTTTCTCTTACTTTCCTTTCTTATCTCTCTCTCTTTCTCTCTCATGAATTATCATATCATATATTTGATACAACACATGTGATGGTAAATAAGTTAAAGTAGATTTTTGAACTATAGGGAAATTTAACTATAGAGTGATAGAAAATAATGGAACGTACATGTATTTATAGGACACTTTGTTTATGAGTTTTTTTTTATGAATGTAAAACTTTTATAGTTTTGGAGAAAGTGATTATAGCTAAAAGAAATTGGATAATTAGGGGAGAAAATATGGCTGGGTTCATTTTCCAAAATTTAGGGTTTTTTTATTAATCTTTGAATTAAACATTCAAAGTGGAGCAGAAGTAAAGAAGGAAATTTTCAACTTCAACCATAAAGGATTTGAAATTCAATTGAAGTTTCAAATAGTCAATTAAACAAGGAATTGATTAAGTAAAATAAGCTCTTTGATTGGGTCTCTCTTCTTTTCCTTAAAATTACTCCTTTAAAAATTAATAATATGTAAAACTTGTTTGGAATTATATTACTCAAACTAGTAATCACTAATTCCACACGCAATTTCCATTATTTCTTATTAGAATCCCACGTGATTTTTTCTCAGTTCTCACCATCCAAACATAAAAACATGTCACTATTAAATGATGTTTAAAAAGAGAGTTTTTTCTTAATAGTTTACAGTTGTCAACTCATGTCCTGAAATATAAAATTCTCATGTCCAAAAGAAGAAAAGCTAACAACGACTTCAAATAAGCCTGTCAAATTAATCTTCATTTACCTAATAATTGTTTTTATATCCAGTGGGTACTTAAACGAAATCAGATTTTCGTCTCTTCTTCTTAATTTTTTTTTTTAAAAGATTTTTGAACTTTTTTGTAGAGCTTGGGATTGAGCACAAGTTTAGGTTTTGATGTCTTTAAGATATGTTGTCTTTGTTACAGAATCTTTGATCACGTCATCACACAGATATTATTATTTTATTTTATTTTTCACTTATATTTACTATTATATTATAAAGTTTTGTTAGTTTCAGTTCTTGACTTCTGACAAGAAGGTTTATGTCACAATGAATTAATTTGAAACCTATTTATATTCCCACTTTTGACCATTTAATATTAGATTTCACATTTGGTCAATACCCAATGTAATTACTTCTCCCAAAAAAAAGTAAAATAAAATTCAACACATAAAGACAAATAATAAGGACACTAAAATTTTCATATTTCTAGGAACTAAAAAGATGAATGATCACTGAATAAATAGATTTGGTATAGAAGTAGAACACTGGAATTGCTTCAACATCTTTGGCGTAGATAAATTTATGCAATTTCTTTTTCTTATTTTCTAGAGAGAGAATGTTAGGGATTTTGCTCATTTTCTCTCTCCTTATGGGCAGAGAGGAAAGTGAGATTTTTTGGTACGGATCCAATAAGTTAAGAGTTGGTTCTGCCATATGCAAACCCATAATGGACGGTCATGATCATCTCCATCGAAGGCTCAGAGTTCAGACATCAAAGTCTATAATATGTCATCGTAATACGTATATATGTGTATATGTTATGTATAAGAAGTACATGCATACATATATAGAAAAAAAGAATAAACGGATAGAATAGTAATTTTAATTGTATTCCAAATTAGGAAAGTATGGAACGTTGTGATGTTACTCGGACAATTCATTTAGTTACATCACATTTATGTTAATCCAATGGTTAAAATTTTAAAACCATCAAGTGTCTGCTAGATTTATCAATGTGGAATGGGTTTTCGACACATGTCACATGTCTGAAACCCTAGACATGTTCAGACCAATCAATCACTTAAATTTTGCCAGCATGGCAGTTGCAGCCAATCACTAGCTAGATAGATTTAAGGTTTCAGAGGAATATATTATTTAGGGCTCGAATTATTAAATGATTCTTTATTTGTTACAACTTTAAGGAATATTTTATTAACAGGTTAATTGTTTTCTTATATCTGCTGTGTTTTTTTTCCTTCACACCATGTGTCACGTTATGTTTCATTTGTTCTGACTCAATAGAACCGATGTTTGCTTTTAAGGTTTCGTATTAGAATCACTTAACTGAGCAAGTGGTTGATTTGACCCTTGTAATTATTTTTATTATTTTCAAAATGCAGATTAAACTATACAGTTTTATTAGTAATATATACTTCTAATTAACTTACTAATTCCTTTAAAATCTTGCAGTGTAAAAGGGACAATTGAGAGGTACAAGAACGCAATATCGGATAACTCTAATACCGGATCGGCGGCAGAAATTAATGCACAGGTAATTTTTAAATTACACGACTGATTTTAATATATGGATATAAACACTGAATTAAGTTTATGGTTCCTTTTTTATTTTAAGTATTATCAACAAGAATCGGCCAAACTGCGTCAACAAATAATCAGCATACAAAACTCGAACAGGTTATTATAAAATAATTGACTTGAAATATTTGATTAACTAGTTGCTGTTAAATATTTTTAATATATTAATATTTCTGATGGGTACTTAGGCAATTGATGGGTGAGACGATAGGGTCAATGTCTCCCAAAGAGCTAAGGAATTTGGAAGGCAGATTAGAGAGAAGTATAACACGAATCCGATCCAAGAAGGTAACAATATTTATTAATTAAATTCAGTATCCAAATAAGTCCTATGATATTATTTATTTCTATATGCCTTGTGGCTAAATTATATTTATTTTTTGTTGTTACAGAGTGAGCTCTTATTCTCCGAAATCGACTACATGCAGAAAAGAGTAAGAAATAAATATAATTTAATTTCTATCATTAACGTGTATTCATAATATTTTGCTCCTTTGTATGATGAAATGTTTGTGCAGGAAGTTGATTTGCATAACGATAACCAGCTTCTTCGTGCTAAGGTAATTTATATTATATATCCATTTCTACGTTTTTAATTCCCCCAAAAGATTATTTCAATGAATATAAGATACAAAAATATTAAAATGATTTTTTTTATCAAATAAGTAGTTGAGATATATATGTGTGTAATGTATATAGATAGCTGAAAATGAGAGGAACAATCCGAGTATGAATCTAATGCCAGGAGGATCTAACTACGAGCAGATCATGCCACCGCCTCAAACACAATCTCAACCGTATGATTCAAGGAATTATTTCCAAGTTGCGGCATTGCAACCTAACAATCACCATTACTCATCTTCTAGTCGCCAAGACCAAACCGCTCTCCAGTTAGTGTAAGCATAAACAAATCTTGCTCTGATCAATCTTTCTATAATCTTACATTGGTAGATTTTCTGAAAATTTTATTTATATTTGATCCTTTTCATTTCATTTGTTTTGCAGGTAATGTTGGCTTAAGGAAATGGGGGGGAGTGAATAAAAGCCAAATTTAGGTTGAGCAATATAAAGCCAATGCATGCTTTATTTTTATTCCATCATGAATGTTGTGTATCAATGATTTCTATAGAACTTATTTATATTGCTTATGTTGATGTGCAATTAATATCTTAAAGACATGTCATTGATGTGCTTAATTTGTTTAAAGACATCTATGTGTATAATGTATTATTAGCTCTCAATTGCTGTACTTGCCAATACATGCCCTATTAATGCTTCTTGCTACTTTCTTATAAATCTCAATACGAAAAACGATCTTATTTTATAATTAGTTGAGGATTACAGTTTTTAATTTCAATATATACATGAGTTAAAGATTGTGTAACTTCTTTGTCAACATGATCAATCGCTTCAGGCTATGGAGTGCCTTCTCTAGATTCGCATTCCGCAGAAAGATCTTGGATGCAGTCATATGCGGTGGTAGCTCATGTTAGCAACACCTAAGGAAAAAGGACGATGAGAAAATTTGCATGACATTTGTCAGAGAAGTCAACGATTTATATTCAAAAAGAATATCTTGAAACGTCAATAAATAGGTCAAAAATCATCATACTACTATTTGATATATTGTCTCAGCCACTTCGTTTCAATAGAGTTTTAGCAGTAGATTGTCCACAATTGTTGACCGGAACGGATACAAGAGAACCGGTTATAAGGAATTACAAATTTGAACCGGTTAAAACCGTATTTTTGTTGATTTAGAGAGACAACCCGAGTCTTTTGACATTAACCGGCGTAGACAAATAAAATTACATACATGTCTAATCAGAGATCCAAATGAGTTTATATATATAACACCAACTTCATGTCGTTATATAGAACAATGATTAATTAATCAACTCCACAAAAACAAACAATTCTTTTGCAACTAAAGAAGAAAACAATTCTCAAACACTTCTATAAATAAGCAAAAGATTAAATATTTTTCTCTCCCTCTCTCTGTCTCTCTGTGTTTGTGTGGAGTAAACTTCATGAATCAAAGCATAGCAAGCTGTCGGATATCATAAGGATGAGCATCAGAAGAAGACTCTCTCCTAAAAGATCGACCACCAATGACAACATTGGCTGCTTCTCCTGGATGAAATGCGTCCCAAAACACAAACTCGTCTCTGTTCAGACATGGAGCTTGACCTGGAAGACAAGTTATCTGTCCATTGTTCCTCCCAACTCCACAACATCCAGCATTTGTCACCCTAAACCCTGTAACAACATTAACAAGAAGTCAACGAAACCATCAAGAAAACATTTCAGGTAAAATTTGATTGTGTTTAGGTTTAAGATGTGACTCTTACCATAGCGACCAGCATTGGCTACCATGTCTTGGAAGATACCATAAGCATTGATGTAAGTGAACTTTGCGTCTGGTGTGTTTTGGTTGAAATGGTCTACCAAAGACACAAGCTTGCTGTTAAAGATTCTGTTTGCAGAATTGATCCTTTCATCACAAGTTGTTCCATCTCTACTGTTCTGAGCAAGCTCATTTGGACTGCATCCTATAGCGCCGATACCAATTAGCGCAAACTTCCTCGCTCCATTGTTATACATTATCTACTCCAAACAAAAGAAAAACAGATATCAAACGTTAAGAGGCACAGATGAAACAGAGGATTTTAGAAACAAAGGATTTTAAACGAAACAGACCCGAAGTTGCTCGGTATAGCGGTTTATGAGGTCGTTAGCAAAGGAATCTGGGGAGTACTGGCTCCCGGTTGAGTAATAGAGAGGCATAAAATAGTTATTGAGATAGTCGTTACTGCCTAACCCGATCGAGTAGATGCATTTACTTAGGTAATTAGCAGCTTCATTCTCATCTCCAAGTATGTTCACCACTTGTGACACAGTGTTCACATGATTAGATACTTGCCCTGCAAATGTTATTCTAGCTCCCTGTACCAAAAATGGAAATAGATTTATGTTTCCTAGTTAAGAAACTTTAGTTCTAAATGTATGTCATCAAAAACCAAAACTTGGTGTTCTGTTTAAAGAATAAAATTACCAATTGACGGCCGGTTTCTTCTCGGATTCCGGCAGCTGCAGAAGCGTAGTTTACTCCTCTGAGGATGTCTTCTCCTCTAGCTTCAGCATACGGTGTAATGTAGTCATCGAAACCAAGAAGCTCGGCTTTTTAGATTTCCCGCAAACAAATGAAAACAGAGAAAAAGTTAGTTGTTTTTGTTTGAGAAGTTGCATGATTTAGACAAAAGAAACATAATAGAAGAAGGGCGTTGTTATAAGATTACTGATGACATCGACGGTGGTTTTGCCATTGCAAAACCGGCCGGTTGGACCGAACTGGAAGTCAATACCGTAAGGGAAGTAATCAGCTCTTGCCAAGGATGAAAGACGATTGTTATTTCCACTATCAACCAAAGAATCACCGAATATGAAGTAACATGGTGCTATTGGATCAGCCATAGCTATGTTCATAGCCATAGCTATTATCATCAATATCTTCATCATCATTACACAAACTCTTGCCATCTCTGTGAATAGCCTTATCAGAATGTGAAGAAGAGGAGAGAGATATGGTTTTGAGAACGTGAAGAATGTAAATGGGTGTAGTATTTAATAAAGGTCAGAAGAATATGGAGGGAATGAAAAAAGAACAAAAAAAAAGTTTAAAGCTTTAAACAGTTGAAGAAGCATTAAATGTCACGCGGTGAATAATGTTATGTGTATAGAGAGGTATGTAAAGTATAGATCAGGAGACATAAACGAGTGAACGAGAGTTATTCATGCTCTCTGTTTCTTACAGTTTTGGTACCAACTTGTATGTAATGTTGATCATTCTGTTATTTTGGTTTGTCAGAAAAAGTTAAGAACTTTGTCTTCAGAGAGAACCATATGTTTGGATTAATCACATTGATGATTTGATTGTTGATTGGTTATTTAAAGGACTAGAGATTTGAGATTCGAAAACAAGATTGAGGTGAAGAAAACGACTAAGTTTACTCTATACCATTTTTAGCTTATTTTGCTACTTTGCCAAGGGATGAGACAAATGTTTGGTTTTGTAATAGATGGCCAATTCATAAGATGTTAGGGCCACTTGCATAATCTTGATCATGTGTCCTGTGTCCTGGGAAAAATAGCAATCGAACAGCTAAGATTGAATCCGGTTGGGTTCAAATCGAGGGTGAAGAATGATGTTGAGGTATGGATGTATGTATTAATGGAGGTAGATGGAAGTAACATTTAATGGAAAGAGGAAGAGACACTATGTCATGATGATGATCATCATCATGATTCATGACTGACATAATGTGGTAGTTGAAATGCATAAATTCACTTGTCTTTTGTTCATGCTCCTTCCTACAATGATGAGGTAAAAAAGAATCACTTTGGGACCAAACTGTGAAGTATTTGTCCACAAAGATTGAATCTTTCTGTAGTAAGTAGCCACCAAAAGCATTGATAAGAAGAATTTGGAATAGGGTTGGTAACTAATGAGATAGAGTGGACCAATTAAAACTTATAAATGAAATTGTTGTTATAATGTGACTCTGAGGTATGAAGTCAGGGACTAATAAATTTGAAGCATGATATTGTGGGGTTTTATGACTGAAAAAATTAGTTAAAGCAGCCATGCTGGATTCTTTATCATAGTAAAGAAACCTTCCAAAAATAAAGAACATAAAAAATGATCTACAGCACCAACCACATGCAAGAATTTATGATCACTACAAAGCATGAGTGTCACTGAACACTGACAATTCATTTCTTTTTACCATCTTCTTGATGAATTCACAGTTTAAAAAGTTACAATCAAGAGTAAAAACTTGGGGGGGGGGGGGGGTAACATATACATGTGTGTGTGTGTGTTCATGAAAATGAAATCAATCTTCTTCAGACGCATATCTTTTGACTCTAACCCTTTCACCATTGAAGTAGATGTATTTGAATTCAGAGAGGTAACTCCTAAGGATCAGTTTACGTTTTTCTTCTTGGCTGAGTTCCCTGAAGGCTCGTGCCACTCTTCTCGCAGTATCTTCATCTGGTCTCACCTTCAGCTCCTCCATGTCTGCAAACACCTAAAAAAGAAAAACCAAAAGAAAATGAGTCTAAAAGACTAAAACCAAGTCATGCTTCTCGCAGAGAGGAGTATATAGTTCTCACAAAATCTTGGAGAGTATCTAAAGAGTAACATCAACATCAATCTTGAAGAAAGAAAGAAACTTGCTTTACCTCAATAACCTTATCATGAAGGTCATGGTGAGCATACAAAGCTATCATCCTGGCGAACAAGCGTCGTGGGATGGATCGTGAATGTGTGTGCAGAATCATGTTCCATAAGGATTCTGCCTCGTCAGCTCTTTGGTCCATATCAAATGCCAATAAGAGAGTATCGTATGTTCCCATTGTAGCGCCTTGACCTTTACTTAACATCCACTTAGCCACCTGAGTTTTTGTCACTAAAGCAGTCAACTCATGACGCCAGACTTAGCAAAACTTACACTTGACATAAGAAGTCGTAACACTTACTTGAATCACACGATGCCATTGGCTTCTCTTCCTTAAGATTTGCAAAGCCTTAGCTGCAGCAATAATGGGAAACTCAACCTCCCAAGCTACCCATTTGTTCAAAGCTCCATAAACTGTCTCTTTTTCATTTGGGAGTCCAGAGAGCTGCAAGTTGAGAGTTATAAATCAACATGAACTACTTCATTATCGCATCGTTAACATTCCCAAAAACAGGAATTGGTCTCGCTTACCATACGGACAAGATTAAGTGCTTTATGTCCAGACCCAGCAGAGTCATTCTTCTTCCACAAATGATGCTCTTTCTTCCCCACTTTCTTTATTTCCTTCCTACAATTATAATATCCACACAAAAACTTACTTATGAATCAAGAGAGTTATGGAACCAAAGATAATCTAATTACATATATCACTTGTAATGTAACAAAAAAACAAACCTTTTCACAGTGGCTTCATAACCTAAGTCCAATTTCCCGGCTTGCTTCTTCTCTAAGAACTTGAAAACAATTTCACCATTATGACAAATGTTGTGTTTCTTTTCAAAGGAATCAAGTTTTAAAGCTAAAGAAACAAAGAGAACAAAAATAGCCATTAAACAGAAAACATCAGTAACTAGAAATACATTTTTACCTTTGCCCTGATGCAAAATCCAAACCTTTTTGCTTTCAAACAACTTTGAAATTCAAGAAATGAAATGCATCCAAATTCCTGGGATTTCTGAAAATGGTGTAATATAATAGAATCTGAATTAAGTATTCAAAGCACCAAATTAAACTGAAATATCTGAAGTGAATTCCCAGGAGGAAATTATATTCAACAATTGATTGACAAAACAAAATTAAATGAACTCACTGATAATCCTCGCAACAGGAATCCGCCGAGATTTGGATTAAAGTTACAGAGTGCCATTTACTTCACAGTTCCAGTAACACAATCTGGGCAGTGATGAACTTGACACTGAAATTAAATTCACGAGAAATTTGTATGAAATTTGACTTATTGAAGATAAAAAAAAAAAAAAAAAAGAGTGTCACTTTTATTTGCACCAGAGAAAATTAAACTTATGATGCAGCGATTTTGGGTTTCATAGATTCGATCGAGTGATGATGATGATCAGAAAGACGAGGATTTTGGTTGAACCAATTACTAAACCGACTAAAAACCGAAGCAATTTTGGTTTTAGTTTGAACCCAACTTGGTGAGTGGTGTATAATGGGCTTTTAAACTAAATATGGGCCGTATTTGGATAATTTCAGCGCACGAGATACAAACAAGTTATTTGAAGTCCAGCCATACTTGTAACTTATGTGGTCCATTATATTAATTGCATTTGATTATGTGATCCGCTATGTGAAAATCGATGGTCTATATACTCACGGAAAAGGTTATCAATAAACTAACAGCACTTGGTTAGTTTGTTCTAAAATTTTCGTTTAATATTTCTAACTTTTGTAACTTTCAATTCCCATTATTAGCAAAGCTAGGGCACATGGGTTTGTATCATCACGTGTGTTTAGGTGAAGAAGATTAAATAGATAACTAAAGATTCTTAGCACGAATCAAACTCTAAGCAAAGTTAACATCAGCGTCGATGTAATTAAGAAGGTCACATACAAATTGATATTGAACTAATAAAAAAAACGAACATCTTATCTATATTTCCACCTCTCACCCAATCCGATAAATATAGGAAAAACGAAGAGTATATAAACGATAGCAAGATAAAAGATCATAGAGAGTATTTATAGTCGTCTTTTTTTCTTGGTATTGATAATGGAGAATATTTTTTTTTAACGTCTTGTTTAGATGTGATATTTCTAATAAAGTTTAGTGTAATGACATAATTTCTTATTTTTACATTATTTCAAATTAAATCTAAAATTACAATTATTAGACAAAATAGCTTCATCTTCTATATATACATTTAAAATAACTATGTTACACATTAAAAAAAAAACTAACATTATTCTTTTATGTACCAAGAACTCAACGCAGGATACGCAAGATTACCGAACGACAGTTATTTGAAATCATTTATGTGTGTATAGAGAAGGTTCCAAAATTATGACTATTTGAGAACAAAAATAAGCTAGAGACATGGAACAGGACATACTTGATACGAGAGTATCCAACATTCATGCGCAATTATATGAACATAGAAGTTAATTTTTCTTTGGAAACTATCGAAGGGACCACCTAGGAGTAGGAACCACATTTGTCCAAAGGTACCCAAAAATTTGGCTAAGTCATTGTCGTTAGCACAAGACTATGCATCTATCAGTACCCCAATTTGTCTAATGTCCAATTCATTCGACTTTATCTGTCTACCTCTTTGTCTATTGATTTTCATTGCCTCTCTTCAATTTAATATGTGTAGTATAGGATATGCACAAATTTCAAATTCACCGAATTGTTCCAACATTTAGGTAGATTTTAAGTTTTTAACTAAGGGTATGAGCAATGATGCATTTACCGAGTTTGTGTTCTGGTTAAAACGTAAAAACGAAAACACATCACTACTCATATAGTGTTTCATATTACAAACGGAGCTAAGACAATAATTAAGTGTCATTTACATGTCGCGCATACAACATTTTTTTATCATTCTAATCTGAATAATCTTATTAAAAGTTTTCACTCGATTGCTAGAAACTATTACTTAAAGTTTTGATTGTTTAATATACTTTTTAAATAACCTTTCGCTCTATGTTATTTTTGGTTCCTTGCGTTACATTAACTGCATGTGTTTCCCATCTAAGATTATTTGATTTAGAATTAAAAAAAAAAATCAAACTGAACTAAAAAGAAAAAAATTGAAACCCTTGTTAAAATTACTTTGAATCTAGTTAATCATATAGTAAAATTAACCTCTATTGATGATTCTAACTATGTGATTGCTTGATGCTTCGATCATTTTCAATAGTCTTTTTTTTGTTATATGTACTCCTCAAGGCATGTCTTGCTCGTTAATAATTGTCCCACAATTAATACAAACTCGCTTTTGCGACAACTTCACGGATAAAGTTGGTTGTCAAAAAAAAAAAACTTAATGAAAATGGCATCAACAACAAATTTGAAACTTCATAGTTCCTAATTAAGAATCATTCAACCAAGTTATCCAAGTAAACCATTACTAATAATAATAGTTATTTTCTATTTCAAGACATTTCTTCGATATTTCACACTTGACTTTGTAATACCAATTAGTAAAACATTAAAAAGATCATCTTCATTCCTTAATTTACTTATAATTAGTTTATTTAGCGCTATATGCATCTTTTTAAACTATCATTAGTATTGTTTGTTTCCTTAAGCATCAACGTCAATATGCAATTAAAAAAAAAACTAAGATCTAAGAAGAAAGAAGACTTGTTAAGCCATATTGTTATTTTTTCCCCCTTTTTCTTCTCCGAAAGCAACAAATCGGCCGTTAATTAACGCCGCCACGTAATCGCGAAGGAGAATGACTGCAGTTGGATAAAACAAACACGTGGCACCGGCACACGCTAGACGGAAGCCTGATGACGTTAGCTTTGGCTGACGTTAAGTTAGTTTGGGACACGTGTTAGCGCACGAGTGGGTTGTCATGTTTTGTGATTATGCAGTTTGATATAGTTTAAGAGGATAAACGCGTCGGCCACCAAACGCACGGCACTTGCGTTCAGCAGCGTCACACCCACTCAGCTTCACAATCATTGAAATTTCGTTGTAACTTGTAATCCGAGATAATAAATAGTGTTGATAGTACATTATTAAACCAATATAAATATTCTTTTTGAATACAATGTAAACCTAATTAAATAATCATCAATAGATGAATTAATTTGTAGGCATACACACACGATATCTTGATATTTACGAAAATACATTAAAAATCTAGATACAATGTTAGTAAAAAATGTTACATATTTTCACCCAAAAATCTGAATTTACTTTTACTGAATTTAAATTACCTTTCAAAGATACATTTAAGTATTCCATACAGACTTCTCATAATTATGAAAATTTGAAATCTCCTAAACATAAATTCATTACGAGTAGAAGAACGAATTAAATGATTTCTGATGATACTAATAACGTAACGTACCCACACGGAAGTGTTTTATGGCAAAATGATGTGTTAAGGCAAATAAAGACTAATTGTGTAATTCCTGATAATAACTACATTCTTAATGATTAATTAATCATAAGTTCGAATCCCTTGACTTCACTCAAACACCTTCACGATGACATCATCTGATGCAAAACAAGATCTTAGTTAATACTTACACGGATACATACACACGTATATACATATATACGTGTAAAACATGAGACTCTCTTTGCGATGTCTCTATCTATATAAATTCCATCTTTTTTCATAGTTATGTCTTATTTGCTTACCTCGCTCTTCATTCTAATCATATATATCCAAAAAATTTCCTCTCACTTTCTTGGATAACATTTTTTTCGATCTTTCAATGTCAGAAGAGTTTCAAGAATCCGAGATAATTTTCTCCGATGAATATTTCGCGAAGAACAACAACAAAAGTAGCAACATTAACGAACAGTGCCAAAAAAGAAAGTCGACGGCGACCAAGAAAAAGTCATCTCCAGTGGGAATTCCGTCGAGTATTATTTTCCGGTGTACGGAGACGGAGGAGGAGGTAGAAATGACTCCGCCACATATCATAATCGGAAAACGAAGAACGGAGGCGCAAATGGCTTTTTCTTTTTGTACCCTTAAAGGAAGAGACTTGTGTCGACACCGTAACTCCGTTCTTAGGATGACCGGTTTTTTGGAAGTTTAATTGATCCCAAAAATAAATTGAGAACCAGTCCGGTTTAGTTTGCTCTATTTTGATACGGTTTATGTCGCCATTTCTTCCTTTTGGGTGTCTAAAATATAGCTTTGAAATGAACCAATGTATCAGGATTTATTTAATTTGGTGTTAAGAAAATTTCATATAATTGGGTTAAAAGCAAAGAGAGAATATTTTCTCAATATTAATCAGGTAAGATGTTGAATTGCTTGTTAACTTTTTTTTTTTTTTGTCAATCTATTGCTTGTTAAGTTAATAATTAAATTATTGTTTGGTTTCTTGAGAAGTAGAAAACCCATAAGAATCAAATCTAATGTTAAATTGAGTTTATGGGTTTGCTTGTGAAGTAGTAGTAATTGGTTTCTTGGCTTGTAGATTTTGTGTTTGGTCCACATTCATGGGATTCTGCAATTTGCATATTTGTTTGCTAACGTGAGCCGTAAAACGCTTTGTTTGCTATATTATTGTGAACTTAACCGAGGGATACCTTGGAAAATCCTATTAACCGAGTTTAATTAATGAAATATGTTTAATTAAAACAAATTGATACCTTACAAAATTAGTTTGACTTCTGGTTTGGGTATATGTCCAAATATATTCACATTAGTCTATTCAACATGGAAGGTTATTTTATACATATGGAATGTTAAATGTCATCTATTTGAAACACGCGTTAAATTTGATGAAATGTAAAATATTTGCTAACAATTTATATATATTCAGATTAATTAGCCACTAGTTGTAGAGTCGTAATGCATGTATATCGAAGTCGAACTGATAATAGTGTAGGTTACATATTATAACTGTTTTTTTTTTCTCGACATATATATTTTTATCATAAGCCGAAATTCTTACCGCAACCGTGAAATAGTCTTGCTTTGGTTTTGTCAAAGGTTAAAGTTAGGTTAAATGTCATTTTACCGAGACATTTTCATACAAGATGCTTCATAGCCATGTCAGATTTACCGAAATGGTCGTATTGGTGAGTTGTTTCTATTTGCAGTTGCAGTTTTACACTACGCTGATTTTGTTATTTGTTTTTAAATAGATACCCAATTTCTATCAGATTCTGATTTTATCTTTGAACAGTTCATTACAAACTCGTTAGAGAACAAAAATAAAACTTAAATTAACGGTATGTCAGTTGACCAGAAAAAAATATTAATCGTATCTAACAAAGTGACAAATCTTTTTAGGTACGAGTTAAACCTATTTAATTTAGGAAACACCAACTGTCTTTTTCCTCTTCCAAAACTCTACATCTGCTAATATCATAATTTCTTCAAATTTTCATTTGATATTCTAAGAACATGCAATTCTAGACAATAAGTTGCAATTAAAGAACAAATTATTTATCCTTTTTTTTCCTTAAAAGATTAAAAACAAGAAAACTTTTCATAAAACCTAGAAGAATAGCGAAACCATTTGAGTTGAACAAAATTTATGTTGAATAATTAATCACAAAAATCTAAAAAGTAGTTTTTTGTAGATTAATATTTAATACTAATATTTTACTTTTCTATAAGTATAACGGATGAACATTTCAGAACAACAAATAAAAAATGTAAGAATTTGATCAACGTTATGTCGTTATGAATGGTCAAAGTAACGGAATCACATGTTTACAATATGGAAACGTGAATAAGTGATATATATATATATATATATATATATCATCTGTTCTTTTTTTTAATCATTCATCATCTATGTAACAAATTAAAATGCTATTTATACAAACGCGGGATTTAATTCAACTAATAATCAATGTTATTGATCAGCAGATACCACCGGCATGGAACGATTCTTCCGCCGTCTCCGCCGTGCTCTATGTACCTTAGGATGACTACCACCAAACTTTAACCGTCCAGTATCTTTAAACCGGTCTTTCTCAGCTTTCACAATCACACATTCTGGCGGAGGTACAACGTATCTTATGGTGTCGTAACAATATGAATAATACATGTAACGTTCCCGGAACCGTCGCATCGCGGCCGCTTGTTTAGGGTTGACGGTTGAGTAATCGCTGGTCATGAGAAGTTGGTCGGATATGGAACAATTGATGTAACTATAGTTGTTGTTGTTGTTGTCTCCGGTGACGGTAGGGATTGAGTCGGAGACATTACAACCGTCGAGAGCAATGTCTTTGAATTCAGAGACAAAAGGTGAAAATGTGTAATCGACAGCGAATTTTCCGCCGGAAGTAGCCCAGCTTGAAGCGTCCCAAATGGTGGCGTAGAGAGACATTGGCTTTTGTGGATAGTCTCCTTTCATTTCTTCTTTTCTTTTTATTTCTCTTATTGGTACATCGTCTACCCAAAATCTGAAAATTACAAAATTACAAACATTTTTGTAATTTTATTAAGAGACTTTTCGTTATATATAATAACATTGTGATATTGAATTTATATTCCTTTTTTTTTGGCTAAAGCAAGTTATATCCATGAGTGGTCAATCTTTAAACTAGTTTTTTTTCCCTTTGTTATCTTATGAAAGTCTTAAACTGAAAAAAAAATGAAATCAATGGTATCTCAAAAAAAAAAAAAAGATTTCATCAAATTGATTTAAGAAGCACAACAAATAGGAATCAAAGCCACATTTATTCCAAACTGATATCCGGACCAAATTTGGTTATTAATTAATAATTATATTGTGTTCCTTAAAGATACACGTACATTAAAATTCAACTTGGACATCATTAATCGCATGCGTGTAACGATGACTAAATCGTGAAATCTGTGACTGCCGTGTCATTTTTTGCGTTCACTAAACAACATCCACTTATTATTTTATTTTCTTCAATCCAGTTAGTTTATATTAAATATACATTTCATGCACACTATCAAAATTACTTTATAACCACATACCAATTCTCTCTTAATCGGGGGAAAAGTCTTTTCTAGATCACCTAGCTACCTAAGCGTTTTATAAAATAAAAGTAATCAAACCTACAATTGAACTAGAAACAGAAAAAGAAGAAGAATAAGAGAGAAAAGAGGAAACTAACATAATTTTGGTAGGGTTCCAAAGGATGCTATAACGGTGAAACTCCTTGGAAGGATCAAACCAAAGGCGATAGCGTTCTTCACGGCCGCGGTTTGTGCTACCGTTTCCGTACATGTTCGTCTGAAACCGCCACGGCTTTCCTTCAACGTTCCCTAAAAACTCTATGTCTAATTCGTCGTGGTTCTTCACAAACACATCGCCGTTTGATGTCTTGATTTATATCATTTACATTCAATCATCACTTTTATTATCTTTAGTATATTGTTTGGTAAAGAATTGTTGAAAATAGTGACTTACATAGAAGGCGACTACAATACCAGCTGTGTAAGCTCCCGGCAACTTTATCAATGAACTGAAAAATCCATGGTTATACATGCTTGAAGAGATGAATCCTGACCCTGATCAAAAATTCATTTAAAAATAATATTTAGTATATAAATATAGAAAATTGCAAACCCAACGTGCGACTTTGATTAGTGACACTAATTAAAGGTACTAAGATATATTATAACCGTAGAAACTGAAATAATTTGTGAAATTGAAAAAGAAACTTCACAAAACTAAAAATCCATGGGATGACGAAAATTTATCTATTTCATCATTAAACTCATAATGAAATTTCAACGATTGAATAACGATTTTGCAAACTTTCATGTTTGGTCAAAGACGGTACAACCGCGCGCATAATCATGCTACCATAGTGCCCATATTTTCATGTTCATGCAGTTCACAAAATTTAGAATATGAAAATTAACATCATCAATACTAGCTTGGTTTTCTCACACCGTTATTTTGTTTTATCATTCAAAAACATTATTACCAAAAACCTAAAATTCAAGATGTTTAAAGACAAGAAAATTACCGGTGTATTTGTCGAGGAGTAATCGGACGCTACGATCATCAGGAGATCGGATGAGATTGCCTTCACCAAATAAATGTGAAAGACCTTCATCGAAGAATATCGGATTTATGTTCTCCAATCCCAAAACACATCTCCATGATACGATCATCACCATCGTAATTATTACCCTTAAATCAGAGATTGAATCTCTCATAATTTTGTTTTTCTGATCTTTTCAAATCCAAGAAAACAAAAAAGAAGAGAAAATTGGTTAATTTTCTCTTTCTTTGTCTTGTCTAAGATCTTCGGTGTTGTTTATCTTTTCTTACGATGCGTCAAAGTGGGAAAGAAGACCATGGAATGGTCTAAGTTTTGCTTTTCTCCTTCGTTAAAATTGTTAAAAGGCCATTCGTTTTTTCAGTTATCTACAGAATTGCCATCGATTTTTTAGATTTTAGTGGATTTTTTTTCTTCAAAGGGGTTTCATTATAGATTTAGTAGGTAATTAATACTCCAATAAACTATTTGACCAAAACATTTTTTAATGTAAACTAGAGCATACAGAAAAACAAAATTAAAAGCTTCTATATATTGAAAAATGTAACATGACAGATTGATTAGATATATAAATTTTAAGTTTAACCCATATGGGTATATATTTTTATACAGTTGATAATGTGAGTAAGGATCAGTTCTTCTGATATATAGTGAAAGAAATTCAGATATAACTTAGTATATATATATATATATTATTTTTGAACATGTATTTGTTTATTGAATTTTATAATTTTATTAGGATTGAGATAAAAAATTAATTAGCGAACAATATTTTTAAAATGTCGACTACTAAAGTTTAAACATATTGGTTTCCAAATAAGTAATTATTGATTAAATTTTAAAACAATTAGTTGAAAATTAATACTTTTTTTTGTTTGTTAAAGTGTTGGGGAATCTATAGTAACTTACTAACTTACTAGTACTAGTATCATTTTCTCTCCTAAACATTTTCCGTTTTCTTAATAGCATTAAAGATATTTTCTAGAATCTAAAGTTACATTTTGTTGGTCACTCTAGTAAAATATTTTTTGTTTAAATTAAAATATTTATTGAATTAAAAATATTTCCTTTTTTCCCCTTGTTTCCTTTTTTTTCATTAGTTTCCTTTTTTTTCACCGTGATCAGTTTTTTTTTTCTGTAGTACACGTGTAAGTCTCTGCGTGTTTGCTGACGTGGCGAGATCAAATAGAACTCACAATCCGATAGCTTGGACTACACGAAGCTAAGTAGTATATAAACTGTGCCCACTCTCATCAAACATTCTGCGAACTAAAAAAATACAGCGAGCGATTCAAAATATGAGTCAGGAAGAGAATAACAGGTAATGCTTTCTTCTTCTTCTTCTTCCTCCTCTGTTTACTATGAAATTAGGGTTTTTGATCAATTTATCATCAACACTTCATTCGATCCTTCAAAAACATCAGATTTTTGAGTTTGATGATGAACACGAACACGATAAATCTAGGGTTTTAACCTTTTCTGTCTTCTTTCGTCTTATACGCAGGATGCAAACGTTAAATTCTTCTAGCGATGAATTGGTGAACTATCTTGGAGAAGCTTTCAAGGACCATGAAGAGAATGACGAATCGAAATTAGATAAAAAGTTTATCTCTGTTCCTAATTTAGTAGACGAAGAAGATCTTGACGATCTTATGGAACCTATGGCTGAGTTTAATGATAAAGTAGGGAAGAAGAGACAGAGGAAGAAAGCTGAGCCTGGTCTTGAGAAGAAGAAGAAGAAGAAGAAGAAGAAGAAGAAGCAAGATTCGGAAACTTCTCTAGAGATTAAAGAGATGTGGGATTCAATTACGAACAACAACAACAACTCCAAGGTTTGTTTTATTTGTTGTCTGATTCTTTAGTTCCTTGTTCTATTTTCTTAAGATGATAAGTTTGATTTGCTCTGGCTTTTATTGTTAATAGGATGGTGATAACGTCGTAGTAGATTGCCTTAAGAAAGATGAGGCTCAAGCTGAGATAAACAAATTGTTCAATACTGGCAAAAAGAAGAGGAAGAACGATAAAACCCCGATGGAGATTGCGATGCAAGTAGAACAAGTAATGGCGAATCTTGAAATCGCTGTAGAAGACGATGTAGAGCTAAACAGAGAAGGCAAACCCGCCATTAATAAGCTCATGAAGTTACCTCTTCTCATTGAAGCACTCTCAAAGTAAAGAGAAGATTCATCAAACTCTTTATCTTTTAGTGATTAGAATGCTCTCTTTGTCTCTGTGATCTCTAAAGTTTTGTTTCTCTTTTTGTTTAACAGGAAATACCTTCAAGCTGAGTTCTTAGATCATGGAGTACTTAACCTTCTCAAGACTTGGCTCGAGCCGCTTCCTGATGGTAGCTTACCAAATATAAACATCCGCGCCACCATATTGACGATTCTCAACGATGTATGGACTTTTCTTTCTTTCTCAATCCCTTATAATAAGCTCTCAAGATGATTGGCAAAGAAAGATCTCACATTTGTTTTCTTCTGTGTTGCAGTTACATATCAATCTAGATCAAGACTGTAGAAGAGAACAGTTTATCAAGAGCGGTCTCGGGAAGGTAACATAGCAAATCGAAATAACTTCTGCAAAAAAATCATGAACAGAGAGGAATCTTGCTTGTTGAGTTAATGTGACATTTCTTTCCTTTTCTGCAGGTCATAATGTTCTTATCAAAATCAGATGAAGAAACTACACCTAATAGGAGACTCGCTACAGATTTACTCAACAAATGGGTATATAAATATAAACCCTATAAGTTCTTTTCTGTTAAAAGCAAATTTTGAGGTTTGATTCTGTCGTTACTCACCTCTGTTCTTGATCTCATTTCTCTTTTTTTGCAGGGTCGTATCATTTATAATAAGAGGACAAGATATGATAACATGTATACTCAAGAGGAACTTGAAGAGGAGCAACGAATACTCTTAAGAAGAGAGACCAAGACAGCTCCTAAGGTGTCTCAAAGAACAGCTAGAGACTTTAATGTAGATGTTGACCTTACTAGGTAAGTTTCTCTTTGTGTTTAACCTGGTTTTATACCAACATCTCAGCCTAAAATTTTTTTGTTTCTTTTGTAATCTGAAAATCTATGGAAAAACAAATGCAGGAAACCAAAATCCAAGCTAGGACTTTCGACAGGAGTAGGAAGAGCGCAAATACCAAAAGCAATGTCGATGGACTTTAAGATCCGTCCTAAACCGAAAACTGACAAAGAGCTTGAAGCTCGTGTCAAGATGCAACTCGACAATAGCGTCATCCACGATAATGTAAGTAGCATGCATTAACAGATATATAGATCATCATCAACTTGCATTGCATCAAGTTGAAAACTAAGAGAAAATCTTATACCTTTGTGACAGATAATTGACAAACTAAAGCAGCAAAATATCAGCAGGAGAAGGAGCCTGCAAGCATTTAAGCCTAGTCTGGATGGTCACAGTGAGCCCAAGTACTTGAAGGCACCATTACGATAGATGTTTTCGACACATCAACCATGGCTAACCTCCACACGCATTGTGTCTAGTGATTATGTTATATAAAGAGATTATTCTCATTTTATAGAACTCAAAAGTGTGATTAGAGAATGAATGTTATCAGAACAAGAAAAAGTTGTTTATCCAAATTTTTTTCCCTTGATTTTCCAACAGAAATTATTACCAAAAGTTTATACAAAGTATAGCTTCAGACAGAGAACTTGACGCCTTCATCATCTGCTGATGTTCCTTTGAACAATGCAAGCTTGCCCTTGTTCTCTAATGGCTTTAAGGCCCTCATTAGGATAATTTAAGATTTGAGTGGAATGTAATTGCTTCTTTTATGATTGTATCTTTCTAAAATTTTAAACGCTATCTCTTTCTCAGTAAACTTTCACGAGATGGAAGAACTTATGGATGATCTTGAATTACAAAAAGCCATGTTCGACATGGGAGAGATTTACCCAAGACTTTTTGGAGGTCGAGCTAGTTGCTCCCAAGGTTGTTGCCATTCTATGGCTTCAACATGGATACTTGGCTCGTATTTCTCTGTACCTGTCGAGGAAAGCGTGTTAAATAGTATAAAACTATTCAAGCCGTCCAAAGAACAAGTTCGGGCTGGGGGTGCTATTGATCATGATAAGACAGTATGTGAGGCCACTGATAGTGTTCTGGACCAATCCCTAATCGAGCCTTTTACGACTTTTCATGTCCAAATCCAGCTTAAGCTTCATAAGTTGCCGCTTGTTGCTATGTTCCATTTGAAGACATTCAAGAGTAATATGGAGAAGATCTTAAAGCACGTTGAGTTTTCTGTGGAGTTGGATTTGCTTCCTTACATGAGTTATAACCAAAATCCTGAAGTGAGTGAAAAGTTTTGCACACTGACCTCATTTTTCTGTACTATATGAAATTTTCAAGTTTTGAACATTAAATTCTGTTTCTTATTTCGTATAGGTATCGACAAAATACGAAGTTTACGCTATGGTGGAGCATCTCGGTCATGACATATCTTCTGGTCATTACATAGCGTATGTAAGATCATGAGAGACATAACATAAGTTTGATGATGCAGAGGTAAAAGTATCATAATAACATTGGTTTTGATAAGGTTTTTGTATAATGTAGTCTTCGTAGCTGAAATGTTTTACTAATTGGAACTTTTCCAGGTGACAAAGGAGTATGTTCTAACACGGAATGCGTATATATTATTCTATGCAAGAGAAGGAACTGCGACAAATTGGCTAGGTAATTTATTTCCATTTTCTAAAATAAGCCTAGAGCATCAAAAGTTTGTGCACTGTTTTTCCTTTTTGTTTTTGGAAGATTCTAGAAGAAACAAGTCTGACACTTTTTTTTTTTCAAAAGTCTTGACGCTTTTGTATGTATATAAATATCAGGAAACCAAAACTTAGCCTTGTCATATCTCTTCACTACTAAAATCTCTTGTCTTCTAACTTTGCCCTAGTCTAGACTTTTGAATCTTTTCCTTTTTTTTTTTGTTTAGTGTTAATGTCGGGTAAAGGAAGAGGTCCATCGATCGGGATCGATCTCAGTACTACAAAGTCTTGCGTGGGTGAGATCATCCCTAATGATCAAGGTAACCAAACGACGCCTTCTAACGACTCTGAGCTGTTGATTAATGATGCTGCCATGAATCCGGTTAACACCGGTATGTGATCTTAACCCTTTTTTGCCCAATTCTGTTTTTAAAACTCTTAATTTACTGTGACTAAACTCTGTTTTTTTTGTTTGGTAATTGTGGCAGATGCAAAGAAGAAACAAGAAGATGATGAAGAAGCAAAGAAATTTTTAGTAGATATGATAGTGAATGACACAATTAGTAATACAAGCTTCATGGAGCAATTAGAGGAAACAGGAAACTAAAGTAGATGCTGGCAAGAAAGCATGGGATGAAAAAAGAAAGCAGGAAAAAGAGGAGTTCAAGAAGAAAAGAGAGGAGAAGCAGAATAATAAACAAGATAAGGCCATGGGTAAGAAGAAGAAGTAAATGTTTTAGAATAATTGGTGGTTGAAGAACTTTTGTATGTGTTACTTTTTTGTTCTTCTTAAACCTCTATTCTACTACTTGCTTTGTTGTGATCTCTTGGACCTTGAGCTCTTGTTTTTCTTTAGTAAGAAAATCAGCTCGCTCTTGTACTTGTTCTCCAACTCCTCAGCCTTGATACACATATACTCATGCTTTTTTGCCATCTCATGGACTAATTTGAGAGCATTGTCCCTCTCTATACTCGCATCGCATTCAAATCTACTACTTGCAAATACACAGCTTCTGTTTCCTTCCTAAGCTTCACTTCCTGAATTATGCTTTGCCGAGTTGTTTCAGAGACAATCCTTTTCTTGAAAAATCGAGTTACCATCTTAACGAATCTCTGCTTCTTCTGGATGAAACGCGTCCCAAACACACAAACTCGTCTCTGTTCAGACATGGAGCTTGACCTGGAAGACAAGTTATCTGTCCATTATTCCTCCCTACTCCACAACATCCCGCATTTGTCACCCTAAACCCTGTAACAACATTAACAAGAAGTCAATGAAACTATCAACAAAACATTTCAAGTAAAATTTGATTGTGGTTTAAGATGTGACTCTTACCATAGCGACCAGCATTGGCTACCATGTCTTGGAAGATACCATAAGCATTGATGTAAGTAAACTTAGCGTCTGGTGTGTTTTGGTTGAAATAGTCTACCAAAGACGCAAGCTTGCTATTATAGATTCTGTTTGCAGAATTGATCCTTTCGTCACAAGTTGTTCCATCTCTACTGTTCTGAGCCAGCTCATTTGGACTGCATCCTATTGCGCCAATACCAATTAGCGCAAACTTCCTCGCTCCATTGGTATACATAATCTACTCCAAACAAAAAACAGATATCAAACGTTAAGAGGCACATATGAAACAGAGGATTTTAAATGAAACAGACTCGAAGTTGCGGTTTATGAGATCGTTTGCAAAGTAATCTGGGGAGTACTGGCTCCCGGTTGAATAATAGAGAGGCATAAAATAGTTATTGAGATAGTCGTTACTGCCTAAACCGATCGAGTAGATGCATTTACTTAAGTAATTAGCAGCTTCATTCTCATCTTCAAGTATGTTCACCACTTGTGATACAGTGTTCACATGATTAGATACTTGCCCTGCAAATGTTATTCTAGCTCCCTGCAAGCATTTAAGCCTAGTCTAGATGGTCATAGTGAGCCCAAGTACTTGAAGGCACCATTACGATAGATGTTTTCGACACATCAACCATGGCTAACCTCCACACGCATTGTGTCTAGTGATTATGTTATATAAAGAGATTATTCTCATTTTATAGAACTCAAAAGTGTGATTAGAGAATGAATGTTATCAGAACAAGAAAAAGTTGTTTATCCAAATTTTTTCCCCTTGATTTTCCAACAGAAATTAATACCAAAAGTTTATACAAAGTATAGCTTCAGACAGAGAACTTGACGCCTTCATCATCTGCTGATGTTCCTTTGAACAATGCAAGCTTGCCCTTGTTCTCTAATAGCTTTAAGGCCCTCATTAGAATTGTCCGATCGATTCCTTGAAGTTCTGAAACATCAAAGAGAATATTTGTAACGGATTTCACATTGTGCGGCACAAACAAAATCATATAAGAAAAAAATAGAATTGAAGTTATCTGTACCTGTTCCATGTGATTCAGTCCCTGAATGTATTTCTTCAACAGTCATAACACTGTCCTCTAATCCATTACCTCTCACCTGATAGAATACGATACATGACATCAATTAGAGAAGTGTGCAGAAAACAAAAACCGTTTTTAGAAGTTTCTTTGATTAATTAAATGTGACTCACAAACTTAAGAATAATATCTGCCCAATCTTGAATCCGGTGCCAAAGAATCAGACATTTCCTATGTCCTTTATCTAACCACTCGGCACGCCCTGTCAATAGATAAAGAATGACACATTGTGTAAACATCTAACTAGAACCATGGGACCAAAAAACCTCATTTTATCACCGGAACATGAAAATTCATAGAACCAAGAAAAACGAGCAAACTAGCCACTTGAATGTCTTGGAATCTAACCTTCTCCAACAATGGCTGAGAGGAATGTTTCTCTTGCTTCATGGCTTAGAGTTCCTACAAACCAAGTGACTAACACTTTAAAGCAACTCCCTTGAAAATATAGAAAGCTACAAGATTAACAGTGAAGCCTCAAGAGCAAAAGAACTAAAGTTACAAATCAGGTGAAGAGTCAGTATGGATCATACTATCAATGGCAGAGTTTGAGAAGAGAGGGAAATCTTCTTCAACACCAATCAAGAAAATCTTTTGGGATTTGCAGTAATCCAAAATAAGTTCTTTCCATAGCTGTATTTGCTTCTCACGAGTGTCCCTCACAGGCTGCAAACTGAGACAAGAAACAGACTTTTCTTCAATCCATAAACTTCACAACATTGAAGACATAAAAAGAGGGAGGAAAAGAAAAACTTGAAGAAGAGATTGATACGTGAAGTATGGAGGATAATTGAAGAATTGAGGAAGCTTGAAATCAGCCAATTTCTGCATCTTTAGCTCCAAATCTATTCACAAATCAGTAACTATACTTACTATGAAAGCTTATAATCAAAACAGAGCTCAGATTCACAGAAATCAGTTTCGAATTACGTAAAGAGCTTTTCCCAATTCAGATTACGAAACTGAAGCATTAAATAGAAATTGAGCAACGAGTCAGCAAAACCTCAACACTACAAATCTAAATAACTATCAAAATCTATTGAATTGGATCCTCAGAGAAGAGAGCTATTTCATAATTTATATGTTTTTTTAGAAGAAAACAGATCTGGGTTATGTCAATTGAACAACATATCGATGATGCCTTAAAATCTATTCTGAAGAAGACAAAACCATAGAGAACGAGCAGCTTACGACGCAGACCTGAGTTTGAGACTTCGTTGCTCTGTTTCAAATTCTCAAAATCAGATTCGGGAAATTTGATTGAAATAATGATGATTATTGGGATTACTATGTTTTGACTATTTTAGCCTTAGGATTCTATTAAGACTTGCAAAGTTGGTCAATTTGGATTCGTTCCACAAAATATTTGACAACTTGGACACTAAATTCTATTCTGAAACTTACAAAAACTAAACTTTGATCAATTGAACTGCTTCAATCATGAAAAGATACCAGCTTTATGTCAAATGGGATTGAAGAAAGATGACACTCAATTTAGATTCTACGCAAGGAGAGGATACATTGATGTGTCTGTTGAGAACAAAGTTCAAATGTAAATCCTAAAAACTTGCATTGATCCTTGGAGAATGTTACAATCGGTAGTAGCTTAAACAGACGATGAAGAAGAAAAAAAAGCAAGAAGGGATTTAAGCTGCAACAAGATCAGGTGTCTCGGCCTCAACAGATAACAATGTAGTGTGAACCTTATCAACCCAACTGTCTAGCTGATCCCTCAATGACTTGATCTGCGGAATCCCTAGCACCCTTGGTTGCGCCCATGAGACATGCACCGTTCCATCCACCTGATCTAGTATCCCCTCTATCAAGTGCACCTGCATCAACCAATACAGAATCACTACTAAAAAATATTCACAGCAATTCAAAATCTTCCTGAAACTTGCCAATCTTCTTTAGATTTCACGGGGGAGAGAGAGAGGGGGAAGAAAATGTACTCACGGATAAGCTCTTCATGAGAAGGTGCTCAACATCTCCGATTGAAAGTTTAGTATGCTCAGCAATGACACTCAAAGGTATGGTTCTATCTTCAGCAGGTCGGCTGTGGCAAGGTTATTAACAATAATTTTGCTTTTTAGAACCTTTTTCTTTTCATATGAGTATGTGTATAAAATGTTTCCTAAAGAGACTATAAGTACCTGAAAATGATCTCAATAAGGCAGAGAATGTTGATCTTCTCTAATAGTTTCTTCTCATTCTCAACCAGTGCTGGTTGAGCACTCAAGGATGCATTGTGCACACAGCAGAGTTCTTGGTACTGAACTAAATCGCCGT
Source organism: Cardamine occulta (assembly GCA_028015245.1). Classification (NCBI taxonomy): domain Eukaryota; kingdom Viridiplantae; phylum Streptophyta; class Magnoliopsida; order Brassicales; family Brassicaceae; genus Cardamine; species Cardamine occulta. Next base: position 9,582,793 of record CM051388.1, on the reverse strand, counting down.
GGTTGAATGCTTGTAGAATGTGGTAAAGCCATTCCACATTTGTTCCAAGCAGACTTTTCAGCTACCATAACAAATATATCACACGTCAGTTTAATCTATAATGGTCAATAATAAATCTGTGGATTGCTAAATTGGAGGATGAAGGCAAACTTACAACTGGATGGGCTAACAGTTCCCCAAAGTTATAGATATTATCTCCGAGTAGAGCTGAAAGCGACAAATCAAAAGCCAAATCCTGAAAGACCCAAAAGTAATCGATATTAGCACTATGATTGGTGAATACAAAGCAAGTTCTAGAATTCAAGCATTTTCCTTCCGTAGCTAACTAACACTTATCCAAAATTGCTAAAAGGACATTTGGTAACAGAATGACCACATATATGAAACATTAGAATAGGATTTAGAATCTTTAGAAAGACATACCAGCTTAAATGAATCCGAGAGAGATTCCACAGACGTATAAGCGAGGTAAAGAAGAGCATTTTTATAGAACTCAGAGAATTCTTGACGGAACTTATGGTACTGAGAAGACACCCAAAAGAAGTTGGCATAGACTGATGGATCAATGTCAGTCATACTATCAAGCAAGCTTTTTCCATCGTCCAAGATTTTCTTGCACTCCTTCTGGTCACCTTGCTCAAGCTTAAACAAAGCTATTTGTGTTTCTATATAGCTAATAGGTTCATTTATCCTTGACTCTTTAGTAGCTCTCAGCTTTTCAATCACTCCTTCAAGATAACTAACCGCAACTTCTTTCTCAGGATACTGTCGGGAGACGACAACCGCAAAGTGTGCAAGCTTCAGAAGATTGATCTTCGTCTCAAAGTCAGTGATGAAATTATTGTAAAGCTGTATTAAAGCATCTCCAGCCTGAAATGATTATGAACATAAAAAAGGAGAAAAAACGTTAACAAATCCATAAACCCTTACCAGATCATGGGTTTTAGTAGACAAGCTAAGAGCCAAACCACAACATAGCAACTCAAAAGGCTCTTAAAACCTCGTAAAGCAGGTTTTTCGATATCTCTCTGCTCAAATATTCACAGAAGTGCGATAATTCACAATTACAAAGCTTTTTAATGAATCTGAAAACCACCCAGCTCATAAAATTCTTAGTCGGAACGAATCCTTTAGATCTCTATATACCCAAGTTTAATATGCCGACTCCTACCAACTTTCTCGAGATCTATGAACCCTAATTCCCCATAACAGCTATCAAACAATGAAAATTCGAACATATTAAGGTAAAATTGACCTGAAAGACAGAGAGAGCGATGAACTGCTCGAGCTTAAAGGTGAGCTGGTGCCAAAGCTTCTTCTGGTACAGATCTGCGAGCGAATTGTACCACTCGCCAAGCTCTGGATGCGCATTTTTCTGTGATTCAAGGTACTGTAGAGCAGCCATGGCAGATTTCGAAGAGACAGAAGGTAAAGCCTCGATCTTGTATCGGTTTGGGAGTAAAAAACTCCCGGAAAAACCCAGCCTTTAGTAAACTATATTTCTTGAGCTCAAAGACAAGTATTGGGTGATAATAATGCTAATTTATACAAATAATAATGCTAATTTACAATTTAAGGCTCAGGACGAGTTCTAGTTTCCGGGTTTATAATCAAGAATCAAAGAACGGAATAAAAAAAAAAATCGTGCTGAAGTCTCTTTTGAAGCTACAAAACCAACGAATCATCGAATTGAATGGTATATTAGTGGGATCTTTCTGTATGCTATTATTACCAAAAAGGAATGAGGAAAGAATTTGGAAGAATCATAGTCTTGAAGAAACACAATTTGTCAAAATTCTCTTTAGTTCCTTTCTCAATATCTTCCCAGCTGGAGATTTTGGTATAGAGCTAACCATCACCACTTTCCTCACCTTCCTGTATGGTGAAACCTAGCAACAAAAAACAAAAATCCATCGGTCCATAGGATTTATTGATCATTTATGTTCTGTATGTATTAAATATGTTCTGATTTGAAATGGGAAAAGCTTTTTTGAATTAGTAGTAGACTAACCTGAGCAGCTACGTAGCTTATAACATCTTGCTCTGAAAGTGTTGTTTCTTGTCTACGGACAACGAATGCCACTGGAATCTCTCCACATTCTTCATTTGGGGCACTGAAATTCAAAGTCTTTTTGTTAGGACACAATTCACAAATGTCAAATTTGGATACATTTTTAGTAGAATAAGAGACTGTACATTGCCCAAATCCGGGTTTGCAGTATCTTTCACTTACTACACGACTTTATTAACACTTCAGGCACAGATCAAGATTTGTTTTTTTTACGCACTTACGCTGTAACTGCAGCGTCGATAATCAAAGGATGTGAGACAAGAACAGCCTCCAAATCTGCTGGTGCGATCTGTAAAACATAATTGCAAAGATTTAACTAACATTTCCTATTTTGTTGTTGACTGGAAGAAAAGAAAGACTGTAGAAGGTTTTGGGTTTTGAGAAAACTGTTTCTTACCTGAAACCCTTTGTACTTTATAATCTCCTTTATATGATCAACAATAAACAAGTAACCATCTTCGTCAAAATAAGCAATATCACCAGTACGTAGCCAACTATCTTCAACAATTGTCATCTGAGTTGCTTCTGGGTTATTCAAGTATCCTGACAGACATTTGAACGGTGTGCAGATTCTCTCTGAGTAAAACTAAAAAGCTTTCGATAAAACAGGTAACACAGAAGCAAGAACAAGAAAATAAGCCTAATTTACCAGCCAAATCCCCAATTTAGAAGACAGAGCGAGTATTTCTTAATGATTTGAAGTTTTGAACCACTGAACAAGAGACTTATTTATGAGCTAAGACCAAGATTTTAACTATTTTAGTAAAGGAGTAAGAATCTATCTACCTTTCATGACACCGGGACCTTGTATCCAGAGCTCTCCTCGGTTTCCTGGTGGAAGGTAAGAACCAGAGCTCCAATCTACTACCTTGGCTTGAATATTAGGAGCCAGTAGTCCCACTGAAGAATACCTACTAAGCTTTTTCGAGTTGAAGCCCCGTGTTCCAACTGCGGTTGATTCAGTCATTCCATATCCCTGCAACAAAAAAGAAAAGTGATTATATATACACTTTCAACTAAAATGTAAGAAAATAATAGTGCGACTCAAAAGTGATGGCCTCATAAATTCAGTTTTATTTATTCCTTTTGAGATGAGATGTCAAAGTCAGAAAAATCTAGATTCTACTACCTATTGAGTTTATGGACGGATAACATTAAATTCAATTCCTAACTAACATATACAAATGCTAGAAGAACATGCCATCAAGTTTTGTAATAGAAACCACTCATAAAAAGACTTTCAACAATAAAAATACAGAGACCTGGATCAAATCCACATGAGGAAGAGTCTCAAGGAAATCTTCAATGAACTTCCTGCTTAAAGGAGCTGCTCCAGAAGAAACCTGCTTTAAGCTTTTAAACACTTCGCCACAAACTCCTTTTGCCCTTTTTGTCAATGCCATCAACATAGGAGGAACAACCGGGAAATGCGTGATCTTAAACCGTTCGATTACATTAATAACATCAGAAGCATCAAATCTCCTCATAACAACAATTGTTGATCCCAGAGACAACAGTCCCAACACAAAAAGTGATAACCCGTAGATATGGCCCAATGGCAAAGCTTCTAGATAAACATTACTAGAGCCAGGATATTCGTATTGCGAAGCTTCAAATCTCACAAAAAGCTCCAATGTTGCTATCAAGTTCCTATGAGTTAACAAAACTCCTTTACTATCCAGTTGTCCCAGAGGAATACATAATTGCAGCTACATCGTCTTGCTTAATCAAAGGTTTTGGTACAAATCCCAAATCTCCTTTGATAATCGAGTAAAACTTGGGGTTTTCGATTCTAATTGAATCAAAATCGTAACTTTCAGGTACACTAATCACCATAATCCCTAAAGAACTCAGCTTCTCAACGTTTTCAGTAGAAGTAAACGCTAAACCAACATTACACTCACTCACGTGCTTCTTAATCTCTCCCAAACTACTTGAAGGATTCATGGTTGTAACAATGGCGCCAAGCGAAATCAACGAGAGAAAAATCAATGGGAAATAAACGGAATTAGGCAACACGAGCGAGACAACGTCACCTTGATGAACACCTAAATAGTGATACATCCCAGCCGCCATGGATTGAACCATACTCTGTAGCTCAATGTGAGATATTGAGAACCCAGTTACGGAATCGATGAGAGCTGCATTGCCGTCGTGTCTGTGAGAGAAAAGAGCGGAGACGGCGTCGAAATTTGGGTCGACGGGGAGGTCTACGGAGGGGAATTTGCTTCTGTAGATTCCTGTTTCTGGGGAGAACCAAAAGGGAGGGTTTTGGTGAGACGTTGGGGTTTTAGTATTTGAGGATATGTGAAGATGAGTCGCCGCCATTAGAGGAGAGTTTGAAATTTTAGGCAGCGATCGAATCTTTAGTTTCTGATCGGGAAAAGGACGAACGAAGGAATCACAGCTACTTCAAAACCAAAAAAACAAAAAAAATTGTTATTTTGGAGTGAAGGTAATATTTGTGTGGATCATAAAATTCCAAAAAAATCATTTCCCGTAATTTTTCATCTCATTTTATTAATAACATAAGAAAAATCAAAGCATACAATATAATCTGTAGAGACGAATTAGATTGAATCAACATCTAATTTCAAGAACATGCGTCACACAAAGATCCGAAGCCAAAGACGCATGATAAAAAAGAATAACAAGAACGAAGGCCAATTACGCTAGTTGCTTTTTTGCCTTAGAAAAACTCATCATCGCTAAAAACTTTTTGAATCAACAACTTAACTTGTTTCGTTTTGAAACTCTAAGATCTTTTTCTTGAAGCCAGCCATCTCCACTACGGAAGCCGGAAGATACCGGACGATATTTCACTCTTGACGGCTAAACTAACCCTGATTTTAGTTGAGACTTGATTAATAAAAGGGTGAGCTTTTTTTGGTGATTTACTGTTTGAAACTTTGAATATTCTTCTCAAGTATATTTAATATTTGCAAGAATTTAAAAGAGTTAGGAGTAGAGAGATACGAATATGCAAATGATAAGTTTGTGCTTATGAAAAACATTCCGAGACCGGGACTCTTCATCACTCGAGAGAGTATGATGATGACTGATATTGAGAGACACACGAAGGAGAAAGTAATAAGAGACTAAGAGTTGCTTGCATTGTTACGAAAACAACAATTGCAAATAAAAGAACTAAAGTATGGTTAGCAACACATGTTAAGTCTCAAGTGCTCGAATGGATAGTTTCGTAACGAAGAGTGAAACTATTTACTGATGTTTTTTCTTTCTTTTTCTTTCACGTTTAAAAGGTAGCATTTTAGTTTAAGAAAGAATTATTTGGATTTGTGACTACACTTAGGCGAAGATTAGAGAGAAAGAACTGAGACTTTTTTTAGACAAAGGAACCAATTTAGCCTTCTTCAAGTTTTCAATACGTGTTCATGGCGTTGTTTGCAATTGATTCTCTTTTGCAGGATGTTATCAGATTTTTAAAAGTGCCAAGGTTGTCAATTTCCCATTTTTAAATAGTGTTGAAAGTGTCAATATTTTAGAGGTTATTTATCCTGGTTCTCCCGAATCTCCTAACAAATTGACAATAACAAAATCAATTTGTTGATATTTTGACCCATTTTACACCATATATAAGTGTTATATATAAGACATCTTAGCTTCACATCACAATAAAAAGATAATCAGGAATGCAGCGAATCCGAAGGCTAGATGATGATATAAATATTGATGATTATTTGCTCACTAGAGCATACAATATGGTGGATAATCCTATGTTTGATTTTGTTGCCTCATGGAGCCAAAACGGCAAGAGTTTCATCATTTGGGAACCGATTGCGTTTACCAGTCACGTTTTGTGTACCACCATAAAATACATAACATTGTTACCATTCGTACTTTCCGGCTATGTACGTAAGTTTGAGTTTCTATGTTTAATCATTTTTTTTCTGGTGGTTAATGATTGTTTGAATTTTCCTATTATTTGTTCTTTTTCTTTGCAGGGCTTTGAAAGAGTTGGATCAGCTGATATGTACGAGTATGCAAATGATAAATTTTTACGAGGCCAACCTCTACTTATGAAGAACATTCTGAGATCAGATCTTTTCATCACACGAACGAGCACTACAAGAAAATATTTTTATTGCTACAAAAAATTTCGTCACAATAAAGATATTTTCGTCACAATAAAAATATTGTGACCAATTTATGATAATTTTTAACGGTTGCAATACAATCGTCACAAATAAAATTTTGTGACAAAAGCATCACAATATTACTACGATAATATTTAGTTAGTATTTCGTTACAAATTGTAACGATAAATAAGAGTAACAAAAATGTCACAGTTACTGACTAAAAATAGTCACAAAACCATCATATTTTGTGACTACGATAACGTCGTAATTCCGTCACTCATTATGACAGAATTATAGTTGCAAGTCGTCACAATTGTAATGATTAAAAATACATCACAAATTCGTCACAATTACTGACGACAAAATCGTCTCTTTAACGTAGTATTTGGAGACTGAAATAACGTTCCAATTCTATAGCTCATTATAGTTTCAAATCGTCACAGATGATATTGAAGCAATCAGATCAGCAATGAAATTACAATCATATTTCCAAACTCAAGTCTTTTATTTTATTATGCTCAAGCCGTTTATGAAAAATTTCTACAACTGGGATACAAGTTGTAGTCTACAAAGATATAATAACAAAGAAAATATAGCTATGATATCCCAAGCTCTGAGGATAATGTCGTTGGAACCATCTTTGCCCTTGAAGTCATTACCAGCATACTTGGAGTATAGAACTGTGCTTCCAGTTGATATTGATAGTGGCTTGGCATTGCCTTCCTCATCTAGAGAACCCGGTGGGAGAGAGGAGAATAAATTATTGAAACTTGCGTATGAACTCATGAACAAATAAGCTACTTAAAAAGTTTCAGATTCTTGGAACGGACATAATATCAAGTGTGTGCTTACTGTGCCAATAGAAGGCTTTTCTTTGGTAGTTTCGGTGAACAAAAATCCTCCAGCTATTTCTCCTCTGCTTCAGCAACCTAAACTCAGAATTTTCAAAACATAAGTTATCACTGTGTTCTTGGGGGCAGAAACAATAGTAATATGATTAAGCACAAGACACAAACCTTAATAAAGACCCGGTCATTCAAAGGTTTGAGATCTTTGATGTCTTCTGTCTCAAGAACGCCAACAATATCATCTTCCTTGAGAATGATATGCTTACATCATTGAACTCCACCTCAGTTCCTGAATAACCAGAGAGAAACTGATTCTGAAACTCATGTTCACCTGGAAAAAACAATCAAACACATAAATATCAAGTACTTATTAACTTTTTAATCATGAAATGTTATATGTACTGGACTATATATATATATATATATCTCACACAAAATCAAACATCTAAGGAAAAGAACTGAAGAAGGAGAACAATTCCATCGATTCACCCCTGGTGGTATGGCTCAAGAACTTCGACATTCAACCATTCAACATCTTTTTAGAATATTAACAAAAAAAAAACATCCTTTTAGAAAAAAAAATCTCCTCTATAATTAAAATCTTTTGTAAAGAATACCAAAACTTTAATACTGGTAAAATAGAGGATGATCCAATGTACCAGCCGTAGAAGAATTTTCAACTCCACCTTAACCCAAACGCATCGACAATAATATCTTTGACCCCATTTAACCGGAGCCTACGTTATCTTTCCGCCAACGCTAACAGAATTCTGCAAATTGAAAAGGTGAGATAAACCCCACACTCAGGCTAACAAAATACCCAGGACAAGAACGAAATTAAGGATCAATTCTTACAAATTTATACGAAGAGCGGGAAGCTGGGTGAAATTCACGGCGACGGAGATCAAAGAAGCGTGACGGTGGTCATGAGAGTAAGGAAGGAGAGACAGAGAGGGTAACAAATTTTGTGATCTGGGAAAAGAAATGAAGCAAAATGGCGTGGATCTCAGGAAGTTTATGGTGAAAGACAGTTTTTGGCGTGGATCTCAGGAATTTAGGTTTTTTAGTATTGTGACGTCTTAGCAGCAAATAAAAATGTACCTAAATTTTATTTTTTAAAAGATTTTAGGCGATAAATGCAAAAGTTTGGCATTTTTTGGTAGACAAATTTTGAGATATTTCATCATTATTTATCATTATTTTTTGTTTGTAGTATGTGTTTTTAAAAATAAATTAAAGTTAAAATTATTATGAAATAGTAATATTTATTAAAAGTTTAATAATAAATATTGATTGTGTTAATAAAAAAAGAACAACAAATATAGATTAATGTAAGAAATTAAAGAGAAGAAAAAAAAAACAAAAAATATTGGAAACTTAAAATTACAAAAAAAGATAAAAAAAACTATTAAGAAAAATTGTGACTGATAATAGTAACATTTTCGTCATTAATTGTTTCAATAATTAAAGTCATCAAATCGGTAACAAGTTGCAATGAAATGGTTATCAAACTTTGTTTTTGTAGGAGACGAAATTTTAGTCACCAAAATTGTATCACTTAGTGACGAGTTTTGGTTGCAAATTCGTAACAAAATTTGTGATTGTAAATTTTGTCACAGATTTGTCACTAGTACATACATTTTTAGTTACTCTCAGTTTCGTCACGAATTTGTGACCCAATAGTAACGATTTCGTGACCATAAAATTTTGTCACAATTCCGTAGATAAATTGTCACAATATTATGACATAAATTTTCATCTCAAAATTTCGTCACAATAATAATTTTTTTTTGTAGTGGAGTATGATTAATCAAATTGGAAGACTCACAAAGGAGAAAGAATATTTGCTTGCGGTGTCATGGAAACAAGAGCTTCAAATAAAAGAACTAAAATATCATTTGCAACACACACATGAATTTGCAAATTATGATCAACCTCAGTCTCATCTCATCTATTAGTAACAGATTGCCACAAGTATTATTTAATCGATTTTGATTTTTGCTAAATTTAATTTATTTTCCTAATATTTTATAAATTAAGAAATAGCATATTTTCAGAATTTTTATATAAGTTGTAACTGTCTTTTTTTTTTTAACAATTTCATAATAACATACTTTAAACTTGATGAGGAAAGCTTGAGATAATCCATAAAAACCTATGTAGCTAACAAACAATTTTCGTTGATTTGAAATAAATAGCATACATAACGCTACATGGTAATAAATAATCACAAGTTCACTACTTCCCAATATAATTCAAGAGATCGAAGCGATAACAAAGTAACTAAATAGATTGAATACGTTGGTTTTATTATTGAGTAATTCTTTAAAATAGCCCTAAATGAAGTTTTTTAGTTAGAAATAGCCTTAAAATATCATGAGACATTTATATCATTTTATAAACTTTATAATTAAATTTTTTTGGTTTGGATTAACTATTTTAGGGTTTAAAGTATAGTTTTATAGGGTAGGGTTTAAGGTTTTCTAAAAGAACTAAAGTATCATTTGCAACACATAGGAATTTGCAAGTAAAAACAAGGCGAGCCTTTAAGCGGCGGTGTTTTTTCTCTCCTTTGCAAAACCTAGCCACCGTTGAAGAGAAAATCCGATCTCCCTTTATGGTGAGCGGTGTCTCTCACCGCAGCCGGAAAAGGGACCCATGTTCACTGCTTTGTCTCCCTCGGCTACTATCTCTTGGTGATTGCACGGTGGAGGCTCTAGATCGGGATTTCTATCGCTCGTGGTTTGCTTGGTCTTTGATGCTCCGGCGACTTGCTGCTTTGGGATCGATGTTGCCCTCGGGCCTCTCCTCTACCGAGATTCTGGAGGACTGGTTCTTCGATGGGGTAAGGTCCGACCAATGCTTTGTTTCTAGAGTTCTGGTGGTTCATGGGTTCGTGGTTTACTCTGGTAAGTTCCTACTAGGTCAATATCAAGGGAATCAATAGGTTGTTGGTTTTGCTCTTGTTAATTTCACTGAGCTCGAGGACAGCTCATGGTTAATTAGATGCAATCTCTGCTCCCTCTTCATTGTCTCGAGATTACTGTTGTAGAGTGCTAGTGTCTGGTCTTATCTGCTAGCGTTTAGCTCGGTTCCTCGTCTTCTACCTTACTGAGAATGGTTAATGTTAACCTCCGTGTATGCTTCTCCGGAATTTGCTGGATAGTCTCTAGTTTTTGGTTTTTGTGTTGATTGTGAAGCACTACAGGCTGTGTTCTCTAGCCTCCTTTGGATGCTTCTTCCTTCTCCTCTCTGCATCTTCCGGGGTCTACATAATGTGGCTGTCGTCACGGTTGATTCTGGATGCACTCGTTGAGGCTTCTTTCTCTTCTCCTGCCTCCTCGGTCTGTATCAGGTTTTGGTTGTTTTCGGCATTAGAGCTTCCACATCCCATCACGAGCCATTTCAAAGTCCCAAAGTAGCCTCCTTACTGCCTGTTGGGTTCGCAGAGGGTTGAGGTTCCGACGTGCAATTCAGCTTGACAACAGCCCTCTTTCTCCTCTCTGTTTTCAAGACGTGGAGTACCTCTACCCTCTTCTCTTATTGTGTCTCTTCGTCGCAGGTCTGTAAGGTTCTCTTCTAACATATTTGCTAGGTTCTTGAAGGTTAATTTCTCGTATGCTTCCTAGACAAGACTAGGATTTCTCTTTGGGCTTTGGTTTTAGTACCCCTTACGGGCAAGCACTTTCCCTGGTTTGATGGTGAGTTGGGAGCTCTAGTGGTTTGCGGCCGCTACCTTTAGAGCTGTTGTTTCTCCATTCTTCCTTTGGGCCAAGTGTTTCCACTAATTTCTCATATCCTTTTGATGTATCATTTTTCTTGCTATGTTCGCTTAAGAGTTGTTCTTATTTCTGTATTTTCACCATCTTGTAACGATTCTGCAGCAATTCAATAGCAAATCTTTTTCAAAAAAAAACACATAGAAATTTGCAAAATATGATCAACTCTGATCTCAACGCATCTATAATTAACAGATTACCACAAGTATTAGTTAATCAATTTTTGTGCGTTTTGATAAATTTAATTCTTGTAAAATATTTTATAATTAATAAAACACTTTTTTAGAATTTGTATATAAGTTGAAAAACTGTGTTTTTGTTTAACGATTTCGTAATTGATCCGGCAGAATTTGTCAACGATTTATAGTTTTTGATACTTTTAGAAATTACTTTAATTTCTAAAATAAGAGTGACACGTGACAGTCAAAGAAAAAAAGAAAAAAAAAATCACACTCACAAATAGATTTGTTACGATTGGCCAACTTGGATCCGATTCTTCTCTTTAACATTCTCCGATGTTATCGCCGGCGAAATGTGACTCAGAAGAGGCTAAAGCTCAACTGAATCCCCAATTTTCTTCTAGATCCGAACCGCAATGCCTCTCTCTTGTCCTCTGGTTACCGAATCCCGAAGATCCCGAAGAAGCAACTAAGTCGTCTAGTAGAGAACTCACGAAGCTATCCGACGGCGGAGAGATGAGTAGTAGGAGATCCCCGAGGCTCAACTGTATTTCGCCTAAAGAGAATGGAGGAGAAGGTGGAGTTTCGCAAAGGAAGTCCTCTCGGAGGTCGCCAAGATTTAGGCCGGTGGATGAAATCGACAATGTATGCTCGGTTCCGGTGACCGGAAAGTTTGGGTCGAGGAAAAAAAAGTGTACTAGTGCTCTCGTTAAGGTTAGTCGCCAATGTAGCTTAGTTAGAGGCTAGAGTGCAAAATCGTCGTCTTCATTTCATTGAAGAATGTGGTTGTTTTATTCATTGACTGATATGAAAGATTCTTTGATTCCTTCTTTTCTTGAAACGTAATTTTGAATTTTTTTTTTTTATGGGATAATGCAGAAGGAAAGCTTAGATTCTGAGGGATTGAAATCCAAGTAAGTAAAAGCTTCAGAGCATTATCTGTTAGAAGAAACAAATATAAGAGAACAAAGATAAGATTTAATGACTATAAATCTTTATTATTTTATGAATGAATTGAATTGGATAAACATCATTAAGCGTTAATGTTATCGTGTTATTGTTTGGTATACATAAATGATTATCCTTCATATAGACAATTTAGTTCCCTGATTTTGTTTACTGTGAAATTGATGCAGAGAAATAGCTGTATTTGCCAAGAGTCTGGAGATGGAAATCATTTCCGAGTGCCAATATAAGGAAACCAATGCTGAAGTTAGATCAAGATTGCAAGTCCCAGCCAAGAGGAAAGTTGACAGTGATTCATTAACTTCAAGCATTGATTCTTCTAACCAGAGTCTTGGCAGTAATAAGCGAACGAGGAGATCTCCAAGATTCATGAAGGGAACGGAGAATGAGGGAGAAGAAAATCCCGAAAGGTCTGAAGAAAAAGAAAAGCCTCTGGCCTTCAAAAGATCTCCAAGGCTATCTGGAATTGTTGAAAATGGCCACACAGAAACTTTGAACACAATAAAAGATTGTGGCCCGGCATTACGTGTCGCGAAACAGGTGAGAGGAACTGAGAAGCGGGTGCATATTAGTGAGAATGATAACTGTTGTGAGGTTATAAAGAAATGTGAAGGTGGTGGCATTGTTTCATCCAAGGAAAAGCTATCAAATTTTCCTTCAGGTTGCATCAAGCCAACTGTAAAAGATAGTAGGGCCAAGATGTTAGGAAAACCCAGATCTGCTGACCTAAATGCGGGTGATATTCACACTAGCTCTTTGGAAACTAGAGAAAATTATATGTGTAATGGATTAACTGTGACGACCGCCTTAGGGGAAAAAGGTGTAATGGAGTCTTCACTTCAGGGTAAAACTAGTGTTTGTGGTGCTGCTGATAAGGGAATAGCTAAGGAGATGCATGTAAATTCTACTGTGATCCATCTCTCTGACAGTGATGAACAATCTTCGATTAAATATTTGTATATGAAAAATTCAAATGGAGATATTTTGACACAAGTCGAAAGTGGATCTACCCTCTCCTCAGGGAAAAATGGGGGACTCGTTCAACTGGATCTGAATAGTCCTACTAAGCCAACCAAGGGAAAGGGTAAGCGGGTGACCCGGACTGCTGTCCATGAGAAGGAAAGACGTAGTAACTGTTTTTTCATTGGAGAGCCAATTTCTTGCGAGGAGGCTCAAGAAAGATGGCGCTGGAGATATGATCTCAAGGTCGTTGATTAATTGCTTTGCACTTGACTACTTTAGCTTGAATTGTTTCCGTAAGTTACAAAGTTTATGTGAGCGATAGAGATTGCATAGTCCAATGGTGAGTACATGAAAAATCTGTCTTTTTCAGTCCCACTGGAAAGTATAACATGATAAGGACCTCATATCTTTCTTTTCACTCTCGAAATATCACCTTCATTTCTGATTAGGAATTTCCTTTATTTTCAGGAACGCAAATCTAAGAGTAGAGGCCAACAGTTAGAGTAAGTACTAGATGTTTTATCTACTCACTGGTTTTTCTGCAATATTCTCTTACTTCATATTTTTTTGAAGAGATGACGAAGACAAGATTGTTGCAAATGTGGAATGCCATTATCTGCAAGCAAATATTGACGGGCACACTTTTAGCCTTCGAGACTTTGCCTACATAAAGGTAAAACGTGTTAACATACAAATGGTAATCTTGACCTCAGTATCCTTGGGTTTTCTAGAATGTTATGCCTTTTTTGATAAGAAAACAAATGTAACATGTCCCTTTCCAGTATGGTGCCTAAATCATTATAAGAATTTTACAGGGTGAAGAAGAAGAGAACCATGTTGGCAAAATAGTAGAGTTTTTTAAAACAACAGAAGGAGAAAGCTATTTCCGAGTTCAGTGGTTTTACAGAGCAACGGATACAGTATGTATACAAGTTCTTCTGTTGTTGCTTGTTTAATACTTTGCGCTGCAGCAACTAGTTACTCATTTGTCTAGTGTTTGTAGGTAATGGAACAGCAGGCTACTGATCATGAAAAAAGGCGTCTCTTCTATTCTACCGTAATGAATGACAATCCAATAGATTGTATTATTTCTAAAGTTACTGTTATACAAGTTTCACCTAGGGTATGCAGCGTCAAGCTCTTTCTCTTTCTCTCTCTTTTTTTTTTTTGGGTTTACAATCTTAACAGATTTTTAAGTTTATTACAATTTGCATTTGAATTTTTTAGTTTCATGATTTTGCAGGCAGGATTAAAGCCCAATTCTATAAAATCTGACTACTATTTTGATATGGAGTATTGCGTGGAGTATTCAACATTTCGAACCTTGAGAAATCGTAAGTGTTCATGCTGGTTAAGCAATATATACAGCAATATGTACAAATCAGCTTATGAGTTATCAATCGGAAACAAATATAGCAGTTTTTTCTTTATTTCTTTAGCAAAATAGATGCCAGAGTTTATGAGCAGCTACACAGTATCTTTATCTAAGATCCTAGGCACAGAAGCTTGAATATTCATGTTTCTTCTTTTTTGGTCTCAGCTAAATCGTCCAAAAACCAGCTTGAGTGTTGCGCCGATGTGATACCTACAGAATCCACTGAATCTCTTTTGAAAAATAACATTTTTAGCAAAGAGCTTCCTGTGCTTGATCTTTACAGTGGTTGTGGTGGAATGTCGACTGGATTAAGTCTTGGAGCCAAAATTTCTGGTGTTGATATCGTGACGGTACTTGCTTTAAGTAATTAATCTTTGTCTCTTTAACTTAGAGCGGACCTCTTTTTGCACTCAGTTTGATTTAATCTCTGGATTCCATTTTCTTTTCTATTTTTTTCAGAAATGGGCTGTTGACCAGAATATGGCTGCCTGTGAGAGCTTGAAATTGAACCATCCAAAGACACAGGTCAGAATAGTTCTTGGCGTCAATTGCTAGATCATTCTTTGGAGACTAAATCTATTGATGCTGTCTTTGTTTACAGGTTAGGAATGATGCTGCTGGAGACTTCCTCCTACTTTTGAAGGAGTGGGATAAATTATGCAAGCGCTATGTGTTTCATAATGATAAGAGAACTGATACATCTAGATCCGAAAATTCAGCAAGAGAAACCAGTAAAAGTAGCTCTTCTAAACATAATGATTCAGACTCTGAGGAGTACGAAGTTGAAAAACTGGTTGATATATGCTATGGTGATCCTGAAAATACAGGAAAAAATGGCCTGAAGTTTAAGGTATGGCAGGAGGCCCTATGTTGCAATTATGTTGTTGATCGAACTTTACTTCTTAGGGTTTTAAGAACGTTCTTTTCACCTTTAAGAACTTTCAAGACGGATATTCTGCATTTCTTTGCTAGCTTATGACGTTTTAGTTTGGTGAAGATGAATTCATGCTCATGGCTATTTCATTAGGTGCACTGGAAAGGATACAGCAGCAACGAAGATACTTGGGAACCAGCAGATGAATTGAGGTATATGCTTTTAAAAAATGTTAAAAAAGGGTGTCTGTTGTTATCTGGATCTAATTAATATTGTTTAAAATTTTAGCAATTGTCAAGATGCCATTCGAGACTTTGTAACTAGTGGATTTAAGTCCAAGATCTTGCCACTTCCTGTAAGAAATCATTTCCTTGCTTCTGAATTGAATTCTTGATCTATGAAAGTTTTATGATTGTACCATCAACATCTTCTTGCACTGAAAATCAGAAAATCTTGTAAATGATTGTAATATAGGGTGGCGTTGGTGTAATATGTGGGGGACCTCCATGCCAAGGAATTAGCGGCTACAACCGCTACAGGAATGTTGATTCTCCATTGAGTGATGAGAGGAATCAGCAAATTATAGTTTTCATGGACATAGTGGAGTATCTGAAACCTGCATTCGTGTTGATGGAAAATGTTGTTGATATTCTGCGTTTGGACAAAGGTTCTCTTGGGAGATATGCTTTGAGCCGTCTTGTGCATATGAGATACCAAACAAGGTTAGGTATCATGACAGCTGGTTGCTATGGTCTTTCCCAATTTCGTTCCCGAGTTTTCATGTGGGGAGCTGATCCAAACAAGGTGAGTTTAAAGACCTGATAACTTCCTCGAGCTGACATTTTCATTTCTTAAATTATTTGGTATTTCATTTCAGAACCTACCTCCGTTCCCGCTTCCAACCCATGATGTTATTGTCAGATATGGATATCCACTTGAGTTCGAGGTAATAAAATTTTAATTGGATAATTACTTCATTCTCCTTTCCTTGGCCCTGCCATTCTCCCAATTTAACCCATCTTGGCTTTCATGTTTCAGCGAAATGTAGTTGCTTACGTTGAAGGCCAGCCCAGAAAACTTGAAAAAGCGCTTGTTCTAAAAGATGCGATATCAGATCTTCCTCATGTAAGTTTCATGTCCACTAGATCCATTTGCAATTCAGGGTTAAACATATATACTTTCAATTTCGTTTTTCGTTTCACAAACTCTAGGTGACAAATGATGAAGACCGGGAAAAAATGCCTTATGAAAGTCTTCCAGAAACAGATTTCCAGAAATACATTAGATCGACCAAACATGGTAAGTTGGACGGTATAGATTTCTGTAGTTAGTCTCTTTCACCACATTTGTCTAGAGTGTAACATAGTTATAAGGCATGACCACTTGCATTTTTCATATGTTACTCACACTTTAGCGTTTTTCTTTGTCAGATTTGACGGGCTCAGCAATTGATAACTGTAACAAAAGGACGATGCTACTGCATGATCACAGACCGTTCTATATGTTTGAAGATGATTATGTCCGAGTTTGTCAAATCCCAAAGAGGAAGGTACACATCTTTTTTCTATTACTAAAACAATCCCAATCCTCTAGCTGAAAGATTCTCATGTAGAGAGAAGTATTTGCAGGGAGCTAATTTCAGGGATCTCCCGGGGTTAATTGTCAGAAACGACAATACAGTCTGCCGTGATCCATCAATGAAACCGGTTATTCTGCCATCAGGAAAGCCATTGGTAAAGAGTCCTCTTATATGAACTGAACCTATCCCAAAATTTCATGAGTTATCGATGAAACTACACAGTATTAGTCCTGAAGTTATCAAGCTAATGACATTCTACTTGAAAATTTTTGTTGATTCAATAAATCCCATATTTTCAAAAGATGAATTTATTTGTTCTGAATCAGCTCACTTATGGCCCTCTTTAGGTACCGGAATACGTCTTTACTTTTCAGCAAGGGAAATCTAAAAGGTAAACTAACATAGTCTCTTAAGTTCCCTCATCTGAAACAATTTGTTGAAATTCCCCATGTTCTTAAGTCTTTTTGGATTTCCAAATTTTCAGACCGTTTGCTCGTGTTTGGTGGGACGAAACAGTTCCAACCGTTCTAACAGTCCCGAGCTGCCACAATCAGGTTTCCTTAAAGCCACTCCTCTGCAATTTTCACATGACTCCCATCTTTTTTTTTTTTTTTTTAACGTTCTGTTAGAGTTTTGCTATTTACAGGCGTTATTGCATCCCGAACAAGATCGAATCCTAACCATAAGAGAATGTGCACGGCTTCAAGGTTTCCCTGATTACTTCCAGTTCTGTGGAACTATTAAGCAAAGGTACACACTTTTTGTTCTAAAAACCATAAAACAATAGTATCAGATTAGCAAGCAAATCTCAGTCACTGCTTTTCAATTTTCTATAGGTATTGTCAGATTGGAAATGCAGTGGCAGTCTCGGTTTCTCGTGCTTTAGGTTATTCTCTTGGTATGGCATTTTGTGGTGTAGCCCGCGAGGAGCATGTGATAAAACTTCCACAGAACTTTTCACATTCATCTTACCTTGAGCTTCAGGAAACCATTCCTCATTAAAGGACTCAGTAGCAGCAGAAGTATTGGACGAGTTTATTATTTGTTCAGTGTATCATTTGTACCTTGTTTATTATTTCCTCTCCATGAGGCTTCTTCATCTAAACTCCGACATAACCTCAAAATGATCAATTTTGTTCTTTAGATTTTCCTTGTGTTAATGACAAATAGGTTCTCTCATAGATTGATTTGGTAAACGAGCCTGAGTTGAAGCATTTAACTAAAAGAATCAAGGTAAGAAATACTTTTCCCAATTGATTGAAGATGTATTTTCAATTGACACTTGTTATTTTATTGGTTTTAAAATCCAATAGCAAATTAACTCTATGGCACCCATCAAACACACCAAATTTGGTGATGTTGATATGGATTTTGTCTTAGGGGTCGGAGGTTATGATCTTGAGAGGTAGCCACTAATTATTCTAATAGCTAAATCAAAATTTTCCAGCTCTAATCTTTCTACTCCAATTTAGTCATTATCTCCATATTCAACAATGAGTCCAGGATTTGATTGTATTCAAGTAGCAACACACTCGAGATATGCAGAATGAAAGACGCCTACTCCAGATTTTAAAAGGTGATGATTTATACAGGAATGAAAAGCGTATATTCAAGTAGCAACACTCAAGATCAAACTGAAAAGAAAGAAAACAAAACTTTAAAAATGACCATTTTTTCTACAAAGTTGATGATTTCATCTAAAAGAAGTTTCAATAATATGTCTCCTCTTTCAATAACAAAATTGACTGTTTAGCTCGTACCATCATATTGCTTTTGGTTTGAGTTACCAAAGAAAAAAATGGAAGCAAGAATTTTGAAATAAATTATATCAGATATTGAATTTATAAATTATTTTCAATGATCGAGTTAGACTATCAATTAAAATAACGTGTTATAAGATTTGACATTTGTAGAATTAAGTTAAAGAAATATCAAACTCTAGTGAAAAGTGAAAACACATTCGGCTACTCATTTGCCATATCGACTTAATGACTCAGTTATCATGAGTGATAAAAGTAACGCATTACAATGCACTGTTGATAGATATGTAACAAACTATTTTTATTTTGACATTACCAAAAAAAAAAAACTGTATTGAAACAACGAGAAAAGGAACAGAAAAGTAGCCTAGCAGATAAAGAATCGAAGCAGTGAATATTCCAAAGAACCACCAAACACTTAATGTAACAGAACTTATATTATGAAGTTAGATGGTAATTTCTGAAAGGTTTATTCTGACTCCAGATTCGGAACAATAGCCGAGGAGAGCTCAATATGCGAAACCCGAACCGCACCGATAAGCCTCTCCGGCAGTTCTTCCGGTGTATTTGCCTGCAAAACCCAACACGATTTGAATGTATCACAATATCCCCAGCTACCTGAGCAAATCAGTTTATATAGATAGATAAATTACCTGTACAAGGAAAGCCATTTCCACAACCAGAGACGTGATTACGCCAATGACGAGGCCGAGAACTCCATTTGCAACGGTTGATGAACCAATATCTACATCAATCTACATCAATAAGATAAAGTATTTGGTTATTTTTGATTCGAGAAGCATTCGTAAACTAGATTGATGGGTCCGCTCACTTCTAAGTATGTAGGGCCACGGATGTAGTTGCAGTCCACTGCTTTCCCAAGGAGACATGGGGTGCTTCCCACGCTTTGCCGTACTATCCATGACCCCTGCATATAATTTAGTTTTACATGAATAGACGTCCTATAAAATCTTTATATACTTGCAGTAGTAATCACAGAGAGATCAAAAATACCTTAGGAACTAAAGGTACAAGCTTTAGCCTACTATTCCGGAATTCATCATCACCATCCACAAACCGTTGCAAGATGGACCCGGGTATGAGTTCTTTCATCACAAAATAAAACACCATACTGTAGTGTGTTGATCCAGGAACCTATATAAAAACCAGTTTTAAACCTAAGTAAATATGACTTTGTGGTTCCGAATCTTAATAATAGTTAATGGGTGTGGTTCTGAATCTTAATAATAGTTAATGGGTAAAACTTACTTGAACATTTACCACCATTGAGAATAGACCTTTTTCTGCAGCAACCTGAACATGTTTATCAAAAGGCTCAAAAATCTTTCTAAGTGATTTAATTTCATCCACAAGCTAATAAATAGCATGGGAAGAAATTTTGAAGCTTTGAGTGTAAAAATCTCTCCTTTAGGTAACTAAAACTAAGGTTGCTAGTATAACTTACTTGTGTTGCACAGCCCTTGCGTCTAGCAACATGATCTATTCTTTTACTGTCTTTGAACCAATCAACAGCAACGAGATCCATAAGATGCTTCCCAGCAGGTATCTTCCATATAGTGTTAAATGGACACGAATAGAAGTTAGCAGGAAGTAAGAACCCAACCATTCTTAATTAATAAGACAAAAGGTTTACCAACCTTTCGTTTATCATCACGAAAATTCTTGCCCCGAACTTTGAAGTTGTTCCCGTCAGAAGTCCTCCAGCAGTTACGGGCGTTTTCATTTTCATTGCGCTTTAGGTTACCCGAAAAGCATGACAAATCAATGTTATGAGCAGGTTCTTCTTCTGAAGTTTCAAAGCGCAAAAGAAACCATTGCTATTAGATATCCTAACTGGCTCAAGTAGGATTCCACACTTAGTGATAGGGTACTCACCTGGTCTCTTGACATCGGTCTCTGTTTTACTTGTTTCGGGCTGAAATAGTACAATAGAATGAAGATTCAATTCCAGATGCTGCTTAAAATTTTAAAATTAAAATGCTTGATATTCAAACCTCTTGTTCTGATTCAGCGATCTGAAATTCATCATCATCATCTGAGTCTTCATCCATGAGGACGGAGTTTCTGTTGACAGAATTTGTTTGATCAAGAGAAAAGGCAGCCTGATGCAGAGACCTTCCACTCTTACTCAAGCTCAAGGAAGATGATGCCATATTAACCATGACAGGGATCCGTGTAGGAACACCTCTCTCATCCGTCTGTGAAAACCATTCCCGCAAACCTGTGATAATCACAACACCATAAATTACAACGGATGATATTAAATAGTCAAGTGGAATTACTTTTCCGCAAGGACCTGAAGAAACCAGTGGAAAGGAAGCATGAAAGAACTTACCAGCAACACTATTCAGCATTTGAAGAAGACAATGTTGTTGAAATGCTGGAAGATAGCCTGCACCCCACCCTTTTAGATCAATTTGTATTAGATGTTGCACTTGTGTTCTAGGTCTCCCATTCCGGGGCTTTAGCGGGGAAATATTATATCCTCCACCTAAGAGAAACAAAGTAGCCCATGTTGGATAGCAGTACAGATTAGAAGATTTTTATTAAGCGCTTAACACTGGTTAGTTTCCTAAACTTACTCTCAAGATGAGCCCGAACACATCCAGGTTGTGGACCACAATTCTCATGCTCCCTAGAACGGAACAACACAACTTCACAGAAAGAGCGAGATAAATAACCAAGAAGCTACATAAATGATAAAACTACCTTTCCAGATTCTAAATGAGTAAAGAGGAAAGGAAGATACCATAACTCCCATCATCATTACGGCGCCAATAGCGGACATAACAGAGGTCACGAGGCCACACAATCCTGAAACCATTTGTGAAACAGTTAGGATAAAACAGAGCTCGTGGAAACAACAAAAGATATTCAAACTGGAAACAGGAAGATCGCAAATGAAAACAATAATGATAATCCTGAACTGTTTGTTCTGTTCCCAGTCTAATAGAGCATCTTATTAAGGTAGACAAAAATCAAAGACACCTTCGCATTGAACCTATGCCCCTTCAGACGAACCAAGCCTATTTTCTAATTTCTAAGGATGTGCTAATAAGGTTTAAATCATTTGGAATAAAATCATCACATTTTGTCAGCTTGACTGTAAGTGGACAATAATTTTTCAGGCGCAACGTTACATTGGAAACCAGTCGAGCAGAAGTCTATGATAGAGCACTGCTGTGTGACCATCCACCTCTTCCACTAAGCTACCATACTGAAAGCTGCAGTCCCACCTGCATCGAACAGGAGAAGACAGGAACACAGATAACTTCAGCTACAGATACTATAATAAAACACTTCTGGACACATTTTAAAATTTTGGGCAAGCGACACTGTTTCTCAGGGAAAGAAACAGAAAAACATAGACCCGACATCAAAATGCATGACAGTACAAGGAAATATCTAATATATTTTCCAAATAATAGTGTCTAACTGCAAAAAACTAAGAAAGTGTACAAGCCATCTCCTACAACCAGAAAATGAATGGAAAAAGCAGAAGGCAGAGAAACACCTACTCATAACGAGTGCCATCCATGCTCATTAGAAGCTCGAATATTTCCTCACATGTTGCCTCCACTACACCAACAGCCTTCATTGCCCTGCTACAGCTTCTTGGCTGCACATGTAGCACTATAATGATGGTTCTTGTCTATATAAAGTTACTATGTAATAAGTGGGAAATCACATATAAGAATAACAAGGTATTAGACATTTCCGTACAAGGTAATCAACTTCAAGAAGCTCTTCAAAAATCCGAAGACCTGTCAAATGTATAGAAAAACAAAAGCAGATGAAGGACAAATTGTAAGAAGTAATAACTAATTAATTAAGTTCCTTAAAAATTAAATTAAGAGCCTCGAGCCAGTGAGAAACTTAAAAAAACTCACTCAACAACGATTAAAAAATGGAAGTAATTTTTCATACAAGACCATTCTAGAATTCGGGCCTAACGATGGGAATAACGGAACCCATGACTATAGAAGGTTCTATTGATCTGTCATTGAAAACGATCTTCCAGTTCCTATAGCAGATAACTAATGAGGACACTGGATTCCACAAGGTCTGTATAAAATCTTATAATTGTTGTAGTTTAACATGGGGAAATAGTATACTAAATTACATTTCAGAAATAGCAGCATGTTCTAGAGACCCTGTAAAATCACTAACCATTTTGGCACTGAAGGAGACGCCAGTGTTTTCTCGAAAATGCTTGGTTGTTGGAATTCTGGTTCGCCAACTCTGCATCAAATTCTTTGGTCCAGTCAAGTACAGACTCCGGAGGACCTGCAAGTTTGTTTTGTGGTGATCAGATCAGCCAGGATCGCAGTATCAGATTAGATCATGAATAAGTGAATTCGAAAACGAACCATTTCCAATAGTTGTCCTCCTCATTAAGCTACGTCGAGAGTTCTCTTCATCCTCTGGCGCACTGAATCTGAAGGAAATTGCAGATATTTTTTGCATAACTATATGCATATTAAAGTCAAAAGATGAAAAACATAGTGACAAACATCGAAAGTAATGATATCTGAAGTGATACTGGGCACTCTCTACATGCAGCATTTAGTTAGCCTTCTGGCATTTGTAAATTGTGACATTCTTAGAATGACTCAAAATTGAGGCAACTGATTCGGGAAAAAGTTATACCCAGATCAGGATTGATAGTTTACTTCCTATATTTTTTATTCTAATAGAATGACGATTTTTCAAGTCTATATTATAATCATAAATCGCCACAAACCACTTTTGAACAATGTGGATTGTCATCCATAACAAGGAGATCAAGTTTATGAACGATGACTTGATGAGTATATTCAGAATATAGTTTGCTAGGATTGGGTCAGGAAATCCTTTAAGTAAGAAACTTGAGCTAGTGAATTGTTGGTAAATTGATTCAACTTGGCAGAAGTAATAGAGAAATCATTTCGAATATGCACTCACTGGCTTTCATGGTCTGAAGATGAAGCAGTCCTTCCAGAATCCATTCCAGGCTTATATTCAAAGGATATATAATGCTGACCATTTGGAACTTGAGACTCTTGATGCTGCAACAGTACAAAACATAGTTAGGTCATCAGCTAAAATAGCAATCTACAAAAGTAAAAACAGTGACTACTGAATAAATAATAAAAAGGGAGTAAGCTTTCGTGTAACAGGAGTTGGCAGGCAGATGACAAACCTGGTCTATAACAGACTCAATTTTTTCCTTCCACATTAATGCTTCCTGGATGTTGAACGCTGCCATCTAGCGAGAAACATATTCCACATTAATTAACCAGAAGCATGAAATCGCCAAGGAACAAGAAAAAGCTAGTGTAAGCTATTCTTAAAGGAAAGACAACATACCGTAATTCTATGATTCTTTTCTTTCTTGTTATAGACAGACAACACGTAAACCATCTGCAAAGTGGAGCCGGTAGGCCCAAAAGAGATTGCAAAGGCATAAGTGATATAACAGTCAAGGATATGATAAGAGAAAATTAACATGTAATGGGAAACAATCAACTGATTCATAACAAATGTTATCAAATGTCTTTCTCTTGCAGAAGGAGATTGGAACAGATGTGGAAAGCTGCCCTTAAACAAACTTCAGATGATATATCTAACTTAATAATCAAAACCCTGGAATCTGTATATCCTACATATGAACATCAGTGTTTATATTATGCTTGCTTTTGGTCCTCAAGAGACTTAGAGCAGATTTACCAACCAAATCTAGTTAAATCAACTATTCTTCCCAGGAAAACAATCCATACCTAACAGCCACTCCTACTTCCTAGAGATTCTTCTTGTCTTACTCATTCACCTCTCTCATCCCATTGTCGAAAGTTCAATTATTCGCTAGGGAAGAGAAGGCAAGCCTGAATAACTTCCTCCAAAGCAAGGACAAGGACATTTAATAAGAGTAAATGTTTATAAGAAATCTAGCTTAGAAGAGTGGCGAAGTTCACAAAACCCTGAATTTCCTTTGATGGAACACATCTATAAGCACTTAAAAGTAACAACATGATAACAGAAAAGGTAAAACAAGACTCACATGTCCATGATGTGTTTTCAAGCCTCGATCCTCAACTCTGCAGTTACCATCAATTAACATAGTCTTGATAGGAACCTATTTGAACATGTAAAAATTCATCTCTCAGCAAAGCAAACATGTTAAAATAGTGTTTTTCTGTATCTCAAGTACTTGGAGATACCATATGAGTTTTAAAATTCATCTTAAACCCTACTCCAATACATTTAAGAAACCACCACTTTCTAATACTGCTCTCTAACCATAAACCCCAAGGAGAAAAAGTACAAAAAATCTACTCAAAACGTAAACAAATTCGTTCTTCACCTGATAATCCTGAGGTTTCTTCTTGTAATACGCCAAAAGACGAGGTTCCAAGACGAAATACCTCATATGAATATACGATCGTCCGATCTTTCTCCTTCCATACCTAACCATCCATCCTTCGTACACTACCTTTGACATTTTTCTCGGACGAACAAATCAAAACTCACAAACTTCCCCACGGAAATCGAAATCGAATCTACTTATTTCCGCGGGAGATTCATCAAATTACTAATTGGCCTTATTGTTCATCGGCGCTCCGGCGCCGGAATCTGATGTTTGATTTTCGAAGATTTATGAGCTCAGAGGTTTCAGAATTCCGAAAATAACAAATTTTCTCAAACGACGAAAAACAAGAGAAAGTGATTCAACTTTGACAGGAAAAGAAAAATCGAATGCTTTAAACAAACCAAAAAAAAAACAGTACAGAGATATATTTCTACACAAAAATTAATTAATTACGATAAACTAATCACGCCAAAGACGTAAGTTAGTCTGTTGAACAAACAAAACATAATAAATACTGTTTAATTAATCGAGTAGTCATTAACTTTAAATTAATTAATTAAATTGAGTCATACCAAATCAGTTCAAAACTCACATTTTAATTTTGTCGTCATGTTTAGCTGACGAAGCAATCCACTGTATGTCGCTGACGCCGACGGCGATCTTATTCCGTTAGGCAGCTAAGAAGATGACACGTATGGACAAAACAGCTGACGTGTAACCATAAACACGTGGACCATAATAATTGGCTGACGTCTGATTCTGTTAGTTTGTAAGTAAGACCACCACCATAAATTAATTTTTCCAGATTGACCCCAAAAAACAAAACAAACAAAAAAATTTCCTTTTCAACTTAAGTCAAAAATCAAAGCAATTTCAAAACTACAGATCAATAAATCTTCTTATGCTTTAAAAATAAAAATAAAATAAAAATTTTATATATATGCAGTGACCAAATACCTGCATATCTAGTGAAAATTAGATTGAAACCATCCAAATAAATCCAAGATTTAGCAGTGTAATGTGTATTTATACAAACAGAAACATGAGTGGAAATATTTTACAGTTGGGGTTAAAACATAACCATAAATTTCTGAAAAAAGAAAAATTCTGAAATTAAGTTTTTTTGTTTGGTTTAGGAAGGTGCAATGATAGATTCTATGAGTTCTTGAAGAGAACAAACTCCTAATCAAACAAACCAATAAAAAGCTAAATCAGCAAAAAATTAAAAAAAAAAAAAACTCAGTAACTGATAAGAATTGATCAAAAAGGAGATTAATGATGAATTAAAGAAAGTTTATATAATACATGAGTGAAGAGGATGAAGTTGCATCTATATGCTTTCGAACAAAGAGAGAAGCGAGTAACACATTAGTTATTAGTTATAAGGATACAAAAACATTGAATCATGGCAAAAGAAACAAAGTCTTACAAACCTTGGTTCCTGATGGCGCGCTCTTTTTAGGACGAAACGTCTTTTGATTTCTAATCAATGAACATTAACAAAAGGAATTTATTAATTCAGATCAAATTCATCACAATAGATCAAGAGATTGAAAAACTATTCAAATATGGCGAAATCTCTTAGAAATATATATTCACCTCCCCCAGCCCGAATAGACTCATTGCTTGATTGGCGAGAGAGAGACAAAAATAAATAAAAGGCGATTTTGCAGCCAAATGAGACAACCCCTATAAATAAATAACTAAAACATCCATTTATTCTTTATTTTTGAGATTTTACAGTACAGAACACACAACAACAAACAAAGTGGAATCTTTTAAAAGTTTCATATTACAAGCTCTATCAAAGTTCAAGACTTTAAATATTATTTAGACGTTTAGGGTAATAAAATCATTAGCTTTCAACATAAAATCAGTGTAGATAGAGAGATGGAGACTTGTGTGACTCGATGTTTCTTGGACACTGGAGCTTTTGTGGGCTAAGTAGAAGTGTAGATTTCAGGCCCCAAAGTCCTACACATGAATAACAAAACAGTAAGTGTAAAAAACAAAAAAAGTTTCGATTTTTCTTAGTTCTTAGTTCACTTACTTGTGAGACTGTTCCTCTGAAATTTCTTCTGTTTTCCTTGTTCTTTGCATCAAGTCATCTTCAGTTTCTTTCAACTTAGGACATTTCTTAATCGTGCATTTCTCCAGATTCTTGAAATTAGCTCCAAGCTCCGATAAAACAGGCAAATCAAGAAGGTAAAGCTTACGAAGCTTCCATGATATTACTACTTCTTCTACTTCAAACAATCTCACCAACTGATCACAGAACTTCACACGTAGAATCTCAAGGTTATCAGGAATCTCTGGGAAGAGAGATTTGATGTTTGGACAACAATCTATGGTTAGCTTCTTTAGTTTCTTGAAGAAGAATCCTTCTTTACTAGTGTAGAGGCTTGTCAGCAATGGAAGATTTGAGATCCAAAGAGTCTCCAATGGTGATGATGATTGCTCTTTCTCTTGTTTCTCATCTAGTTTTAAGAGATTCTCCATGTTCTTGCACCTCTCTACCCAACAACCCTTTACCGATATCAGATTGATAGAAGATACGCTTTTGGATTCATTCTCTACTATACATACATACTCTGCTTTGTCTTCAATCTCTTTTCCAAGATCCACTGATCTGTTGATCGCAACGATATCGATACCCTTAGGAACTTCGGGATCAAGAACTCTGTATCTATCGCTGCCATGAACAAGTTTCTCGCTTTTTTCGCTGGCTTTCTCTGTTACACTAGAGAGGTTAGAGCCTTCTGAATCTGTAGCTAAATACTCCTTTATTTGGCTCCAATCTTTTTGCTCTAAACATCTCGAATTCGCGAGAACAATGAGTTTTGAAGAACAGAGGATGCTCTGTTTTGGCAACTCTGGAAACGTTTTGAGTTTAGTTCCAGAGAGATTCACCTCACGAAGGTAAGACATATTCTCGAATGATCCTTCGATTTTATCCAACTCGGTGCAGCCCGAAACATCGATGATCTCAAGATGTGTTAGCTTCTCAAGGTTTGGAAGAGCTTTAAGCTTGGAACAGTTTCTTATGATGAACTTCTTGATGTTAGATAGCTCTGAGATTTTTTCAGGTAACTCACCGAGACTCGTTTCTGAAAGATTCACTTTGTGGAGGTAAGACATCTTCTCAAAGGATCCATCAATCTTCGCCAAGTTATTACAACCCGAAACATCGAAAACCTCAAGGTGTGTAAGATTCTCAATGCTTGGAAGCTCTTTAATCTGGGAGCAGTTCCTTATGATGAACTTCTTGATGTTAGATAGCTCTGAGATTTTTTCAGGTAACTCACCGAGACTCGTTTCTGAAAGATTAACTTTGTGGAGGTAAGACATCTTCTCAAAGGATCCATCAATCTTCGCCAAGTTATTACAACCCGAAACATCGAAAACCTCAAGGTGTGTAAGATTCTCAATGCTTGGTAGCTCTTTAATCTGGGAGCAGTTCCTTATCAGAAGCTGATTGAGATTGATAACACCATTGATCGTGTCGGCTAACTCAGGAAGAATTGTCTCTGAAATATCAAGGATTCTAAGCTCGTCCTTCATCTCTAAACACACTTCAAACATCTCCACTAAGCTTGTAGCTCCAGAGACATCAAGAATCTGAAGTTTTGTCAAGGGACTAAGCTGTGGCAATCTCTTAAGCTTTGTACATTTTCGCAGCAAGAGCCGGGTCAAGGCTGGCATAGTACTGAAGTCGTTTTTCTGGTCTTTGAGATGAAATATCGGTAGGCGGATGATTTGAGTCTCTGAAAAATCTAAGTGTTCTAGCCGCCGAAGATGAGCGAAGTTCTTGTTTTTGCCTTTATAATCTTTCCAATCTTTAACTTTATCGAAGTAGGACATGAGTTTCCGAGCTCCGCGAATGTCGATAACTTCTAGTTTTTTTGTTGCCACATTGAAATTAGGTAGATCTTGTAGCTCAGAGCAGTCTCTTAGGATGAAGCAACGGAGCATGCTTAGATTTTCGATTGTAGAAGGCGAAGATGTGATTGCAAGTCCAGAAAGGTTAAGACTTTGAAGCTCAGTCATGTTCTTGAAGAAATCATCAGGAATGTTATCCAGATAACTTGCACCAGAAACTTCAAGGACGTGTAGGCCTGTAAGACTCCTGAGCTCATCGATGTTTTGGATTAGATCGCAGTCTCTGATAACGAGTACTCGGAGGTTCTTCAACTTAGATAAAGAGTGAACAAGACCGTCGAACGTTGGATCAAAGAGTACAACAACTTCAAGCTCTTGCATTTCTTTTTTCTCAAAGAACTTCTCAGTAACCTCTCTGCGTAAACGATTTCCGCTAACGATAATCGTCGTGATCTTTTTCTCCTTGGATTGAATTGTCTGTATCATATCGTCGAGTACGATGATTCTCCCAAGCCCTTTTCTTTTGTCTCCGGCGTAAACTCGGTCAAATCCAAGACAAGACCTTCCAAAGAATCCACAATCTTGAAGATCTAATAGATTGCTCATAGAAACCTCTGGAACCACCATGTTGTCTTCTTGTATCTTCAAGATTCCTCTGTTCATAAACTCCATTAAAATGGAATGTCCATCCTTATAAGCTTTCTCAACCGACTTAATCGGATCAAAATACCCTTCAAGCATCCAGTGCACGATTAGGTCGCGGTAGTAAGCGCATCCAGAGTACTTGTAGAAATCCAAGATATGCCAAAAGCAAGCAATGATGGGTCTTTTGATCTTCCCTTCAGGCTTTAACAGCTCGTAGCTTAAACGCAAGACGGGATTGTAGCGGCTGCGATCTATAGCGTTCTTGGAAGCAGCTGCTGCGTCTAATGACTGGGAAGATAGAATCAGTTCTTTAAAGATCTTCCTCTGTTTTTTAGACAACGACTTGATGCTGTCTAAGGACTTGGTTAAAACAACGATTGCAGCTGGTAAGCCCTTGCTCTTGCTCAAAATACAAGACATCAAAGTAGATTCTTTGATCTCTCCGTTATCGTAGAGTCTCTTCAGCAAAACCGGCCAATCTTCAATGGTAAACTCAAGTAATTTCTGATGAGAATCGCGGAGTAAGCCCAGTGACTCGTCTTCTGTAAGCGGAGTGACTTTGATCGTTGTTTCTTTTTGATAAAAACTTTGATCGTTGTCTTTGATCGTAGTTGAAGGTTTTTTCTCCTCTCTTCTTGTGACTAGAATCTTTAGAGTTGAGTGTGGCTTAAGTAAATTTCGGAGCTCTAGGTCTTCCATTACATCATAGTCTTCAGTTGTCATACTTCCTGCATCATCCAAAATCAACAGAAGATTCTTCCTTTTGTTTTCGCTCAGCGCTTTTGTTATCTTTTTCAAGCTCTCCTCCAATGGACCAAGCTCATTTTGTGCTTCGCCTTCTTCAAACTCGGAAATTAACGACAACTGAGTAGCAAGATACTCGTAAAGCGCCGTCTTGTCTTCAATCCTTTTGTTCAGATGTAACCAGAGGACATTGTAACTAGAAGACTCTTCTTGGGTAACACGTTTGCTGACTTCTTTTGCAAGCCATGTCTTCCCTATACCAGCTTCACCAACGAGGACAGTTTTTGAATTTTCACCGTCTTTTCCCAATGACTCCCTTATCTTCTTGATAAAGTCTTCTCTGCTCATTTGATCTTTCTTCTCTGGCTTGTCCATCTATATATATATATATATAAGAAAATAAAAAAAGGGGATTTTCAAACCCTAAGTTAAGAGTTTTCTTGAGGAGATAGATCACTGTTTTTTTTTTGATAAATTAATAACCTTATTTTGATCAAACTAATTTATCTTAGTATTTTTTTCCAACTTGATCAATTTACTATGATTCAGTTTATTTACGTATATATTCAGAGAGTTGGTAACACAATATAACCATGCAATATATGGCAATTATCAAATTACAATATGAAAAATATTTTCTTTAGAACAATAAGAAAATTCGAAATTGTATCCTAGAAATTTAAGTCAAATATTAAAAAAAAGCGAGAAGAATGAGAAGAACCTTAATTGTGTAGCGTGACTAATCAGATTGGTTTTCTCCACTGATAGTTTCTTTCTTTCTTAGTTTCTTTGTATTGCTTTGTTATCCTTGGTTGATTAATTCACCGTATTTTATACAACCCCACATCCGATGACTTGGAAGTCAAGCTATCATGGTCTTCTCATACAAAAATTGCTTTTTCAGTTTAGATTATAATATTCTGACGACAAGTATAAATATTATATTCTTTGAAGAATTTTCCAGCTTTATTTCAGAGTAACAATTATACCCCAATTTTTTTTTGGAATATGTAGGTAACAATGACTTTAGGAATTGTTTACTACACAAGCAAAACTTTTCTTTTCTTATTACAAGAAAAAAGTTACATGCTATTGCTCTTAATTACTCGTGTTTGCCTATCATGTGATGCTTAGAAAAGTGAGGGTATAGATGTTTAACTTAAAATATTGGGCAGAATCTGCAACTTCTCTTAAGCTCAAAGGAAATTAATATTCTAATACTGATTCATTACTTCTTTCAAAAGTGAAGTATAGTGATCTTTCAAAAGTGAAGTATTCGAAATTAGTGATTGGTTTCTCCTTCTTTTAGACGCATATTTGATTACTGTAGATTCTAGTCGATAGTAACAGTACAGTGATTATCTCAATTTTGTTATGAGAAGTCCAATCACCCACAAACAAATATTTCATACACCTATGACTGTTACGTAACACCATACAGTAATAATACTTATTCTAGAGTCCGCTGATTGAAATAGACGCATTTCCCTAAAGACACATATGAAATATGAATTGTTAGGATACCATATGTGAAATAATATTTATCTTAAAACTTCACAAATATGTATTGGAACTCTTTTAATTCTTTATTTTCAAATGCCAGAGGTTTACACTCCCATAAGTTACAACTATAACAGTTAATTAATAGAATAATAAAATGATGTTCAATAGTAATCTTCAAATGTTTCCTTAGATTAGAGAGTAATTAATTAGTAAATACATTGATACATTGCTTTACAACTTAGAAGCTTTTCTTCCTGTCCATGTTTGCTTCATTATCCTTCATTTCCACAGGCTCAATCTTCGCCAGCATTCGAGCAGCCAAAGGAACACCACAAGACTTATCCATAAGCTCTTGTTTGAATCTTTTCGGATACCTCGGATTCACTTTCGGGGCTACTGCATCTTGGTAAATATTCCATATGCTCTCTGCATCGGATCTCGGAAACAAACGCTGCAGATTCTCTTCTTCTCCAACTATCTCCTTCGCACAACTCTCGTCTCTGGTAGTCACAATCACTCTCCCACCAAACTCTTTAGGAAACCCACAAGAAAGATGTGATTTATGCTGTTGGTTCTTCTCACCATCGAGCCTCTGATTCCACTTGTTGTCTTTCCAAACATCGTCTAACACAATCAGATACTTCTTCCCAATCAGATTCAAATGAAGAGCATTCAATAGTCGAGAGAGCTCCGTCTCTTCCTTTTTTTCCCCAGCTTCATCTTTGCTTCTCTTATCTTCTTCTGCTTCTGTTTTGATGTGTTCAAGCATCTCATCTTCAACTCCAAGTGATCTCAAGATCCTCTTCACAACATCTATCTTGGGATCTTCTGTTTCTTTGCTGTACATAGACACCCATATCCTTGGGAGATAAGCTCGTGTCACTTCTGCATCGTTGAACACAGACTGACACAATGTCGTTTTCCCAACTCCGTATTTCCCCACAATAGCTAGAGTCTTGAACTCTTTCGATTGATTTTGCTTCACCAAGTAGTTCTTCAGGAACAAGATCTCGTTTACGAAACCATGAATCTTGTGATCCGGAAGCTTAGGTTCTGTCTCCACGCAGTTTGCCTTAGGCCTCTTGTGATCCACGCAGTTTGCCTTAGGCCTCTTGTGATCCGGAAGCTCAGGTTCTGTCTCCACGCAGTTTGCCTTAGGCCGCCCATTGTTTCCATGCTTAGACGAAGATTCCTTCTCTTTGCTAGTCACCCAATTGTCATACTCTTCATTGAATTTACGCATGATTTCTTCGAGCTTCTCAGGCATAGACTTAAACTTCTCATCAGTTTCAGATGTAGACTTCTTGGCTGGATCCATAAGCTCTTCTTGTGTTTCTGAGAAAAAACTAAAATGGGAGGAATTTTTTGGTTTCCAGAGTCTGCAGTTTTCACTTTGGGGTGACACAGATATATGTATACATGTAAAAAGTGTATATATTCACTCTAATTATCTTTCTCTGCAACTTCTTTATTACCAGAAGTAAGGAATAAAGCAAATGGAATCAGAAAAAACAACAGAAAACAAAAAGAGAAAAGATATTATTTGATTAAGGGCAAAGTATAAACCTGTGGTGTAACATTAACTACATTTTTGGGCTTTATTTTTTTGTGAAACACATTAACTAACCTGAACTGTCTATGAGTGCTACTGTCCAACCCCAAACCTCTTATAACTGTAACTGTAAGACAAAAGTGCTTCAGGTTTGGTTCATAATGTTTCTCCAAACAAGAAAGGAACCAGGTTCTGATTTGCGCACAGTAACATTCACATATGCCAATCGTAATAACTATCTAGAAATGTATGTCTCAGATGCTTAAGATATCCTCGTGGTGGGTGGCATTACATAGCTGATGATTTATTGTCTTCCGAACCTACAAAAAAAAAATGATAAATCTAACTGTTCTCTATTCACTTCGTTTTAAAGAATACAGGAATCGCCAGTGAATAACAGTAAACTTTTCCTATCTAGAGAAGTGTTTACATTAGCACTAAAGAGTGTTGGAATCCAAGCTAATTATTTATATGAACATAGAGGCAAGCAAATTCTCAGACTAGAAATGTTAACTTATCTAATCAATAGATAACAACTTTTCACAGGGATATAGCGAAATGTTAAGACGGTGTATCTTAACCTAGACTAATTGAACTTACCTTTGCGCACATGGAGAAGATGACTCCCAAATCTTCCACATTCATGTGAAATGAATAAAGGAAAACTTTTTATGTCAATGGCATTAACTAACTGAGGTTTCTTTTTAAAACCAGAGCACATCTCACTGACTTGTCTCTGCAACCCCGCAATTTGAGGCATAAAATTGCTCCAACCATCGGTTGACAGATTTTTACCAAACAACTCAAAAGCACCCTTTCTCGTTGCTTCCGCAGCTGAAGATAAAAATATCAAACGGTTACCACATGAACCGTGCATTCAAGTTGCGTAAAACCCGAAATAAGAAAGTGCAGAAGTAAAAATTTACTTGATATTGAGAACACAATATATATATATATATATGTATATGTGAAGAAATGTGTGAGAGAGAGAATTTAGTATATACTGTTATAAGGAGCTGCAAGAAGAAGATTTGTGGGGAGACCAATGCCGAGACCAGCAAGAGTTATGCCAACACTGAAACCAACGCCACAGCCTGCACCGACATAACCAATGACCTCAGGACCAAAACCAGGTCCCCATCCAACGCCACAACCAATCCCAATCCCCATTCCCCAAAATGCTCCATATGTAGGATGAACAGGATTCCATTTCTCATATCTCCTAAATATACCTTTAATTATCATCAAGACCTGAAAAATTAGAAACAGAAAAAGTTAACATTT
Organism: Cardamine occulta; assembly: GCA_028015245.1. Lineage (NCBI taxonomy): Eukaryota > Viridiplantae > Streptophyta > Magnoliopsida > Brassicales > Brassicaceae > Cardamine > Cardamine occulta. The sequence continues at coordinate 9,548,322 of CM051388.1, read as the reverse complement.
ACCCACTAAAATGATCTTCAGTACCCACTGAACTAAATCAACCAAACTCAATGCATATTCAACACTTTCCACAACAAACATAAAGCTCCTTTTTTTCCCACCGATTCTCTCCAAAAATCAACTCATCGCAAATCAGTCAGACAATTCGGATAAAACTAAGAAATAGAACAATATCTACAAAGAAGGAAACTTGTAAAAATTTTACCATTAATGTGTGGATTTACAATTTCACGTCTGGTTCGATCTTTTCCCCTCTTCGTTTCTCTTCTTAACTCGATCCGTAAGTGCTCAGACAAGCACTAATAATTAGCAAATATCCGGTACAATGCGATCCGGTTTACCAAACCAAACTACAGCAGAATCCTATAATCGATTTCAGTCTCTTGTTTTCTCGTTTACTCCGGACCAAATAATCGGACCGGATTAGACCGGTTAGGCGATTGGCTGTACCAAAGAAAGAAAAAAAGATTCGCAAGGCGAAGAACCTTATCCATTTCGAAACAAAAGGAACACAAAAGTATGAATGATGTTATCTCTCTGTCTAAATCTCGTTAGGAGTTGGCCTCTTGGTTCATGTCTGTTCTGATTCAATGGCTTCTGTACCACGTCCCTTCAAGCTCTCGCCTCATCCCAGATCGTCTTCCAAGGTGACTCTCTCTCCCTCTATGTTGTAGTCTATTGAGGCTGAGTTAACTTGTTCCTTGTACTGTTTGGTATCTATCAATCTGGTGATCAATGATCAATGCAAATAAACTTAGTTAACCCGTTCCTTCCATTTGGTTAGATTTTTTTCTGTTAAATTGAGACTTTTTAAAAATTGCTTGAATTTATGCAGCTTGATGGAAACAACAAACATTGTAGTTTAGTAGAGAGACTGAGAGACAAAACGAAGAGTCAAGTTCCCAAGTCCATTACTTGCATCAACCGCTTAGAGATATCTCGTATAGCGCCATTACACGCAACGATGAATAGCCCCAGAGGATTTGGACCTCCTCCAAAGAAGAGCAAGAAGGCAAAAAAGCCAAAACCAGGAAACCAAAGTGATGAAGACGATGGTGAAGAAGATGAAGATGATCGTGAGAGTGGTGTGATTCCAGAGATAGTGACCAACAGAATGATAAGCAGAATGGGATTCACTGTGGGGTTACCACTCTTCATTGGTCTTTTGTTCTTCCCATTCTTTTACTATCTCAAAGTCGGATTGAAACTTGATGTGCCCACTTGGGTTCCGTTTATTGTTTCCTTCGTCTTCTTCGGTACGGCTTTAGCTGGTGTCAGCTATGGGATCGTGTCATCGAGCTGGGATCCATTGAGGGAAGGATCATTGTTAGGCTGGACCGAAGCTAAGAAGAACTGGCCTGTCTTTTGGCAATCCTTTTGGAAATCCTCAAGCAAGAGATAGTCAAAGCATTATAAGCTCTTTAGATCTTGTCTTTGAGACTCTTAAAAGCTCATGTAAATTTTGCTGAAAAACGTGCCTTTGGGGATTTTCTATCAACGAGTTTATGAATATTATATATATGTTATCGACTCTACAGTTCAATATATCAACAAACAAATCTACCAAAATCAATTGGAAGTACACAACTATACAAAATAGTCCCGACTCGAACTTTATTGCAAACCACAAAGTCAATTGTCACACTTACAAAAACAAACTATCACACGACCGGAATTAAGAAAAGAAAATAGCAGAATGAACCATCGACGACAGAGAGACGAGACCGTCGTCAAAGTAAAGGAGACACTTCGTTTTTTTCGTGAAATAACGACTCAGGGACAAAGCAGAGTATAGATGATAAGATAGTTTAATATAAAGTAAAGTATTTGCTCATAAGAGGCAAGCTTGAGCGATTGGATTTGGGGTCAACCGGCAACTTTCCTAGAGTAGGCATTGGTAGTAGGTTGTGTTGGTCTAAGGTACATGTCACGTGTTTCTCCTACCCAACCTGCCTTCATCGGAGGTGGTTTCAGCTGCTGATGCTGTCCAACCACAGACACAGAGTGTCTTCGAGATCCAGTTACTCCGATGCTCATGTTTGAAAGTTTATCAGCAGTCTCAGATACAATACGACTACGAGTGACCTGGCTCTTGTTCAATGCTCCTGCTGCATTGTCTCCAATAGAATGGATTTGTTTTGTTGGATGAAGTAACACAACCATTGTCCGTATTAAAAGAAAAAAAGGTAGTTTAAAGGTTTTTACTTACGAGGGCTCTTTTTTCCGGGTGGTCTGTATTTGGAGTCTCTGACAGAACTTCTCACGGGTTTAGTGCTTCTCGTCCCATGTTGATTAGCCATATCGAGTTTCCGCTGGACGCCACTGCCAAATGCAGCATTCGACTTTGTAGTAACATAGCTGTTGAATGGCTTAGCATTGGCAAGAGACACCGTGTGCCATTTAACTGATTGGTGCTCGAATGATCCCCTTGCCCCGACTAGAATGAAACATATATGAAACTTAGATGGTAACAATCTCAAAATAGATCTAATAATTCCACAACCTGACATTGGCAATCAACAAACTATGAAATTACCAGGCGGTGGAGTTCTTGCAACAGAAGGCTTGGGACGAAGAGATGGTGGGATATAAAAGCAACTCTACCACAGGAGAACACAGTTAGATCGGAAGTAGAGCTATAACAGTCATCGTATATAGTCCAATCAAAAACTTTGCTGGTGTACCTGGAAGAACGGGTGCTGCAGAGCCTCTGCAGCAGTCGGTCTGCTGCATGGATCCCACGAGCAAAGCCGCTGAATGATCATGAAAGAGTTGGAGATCAGGATCTAAGAATAAAAGAAATACCTTCTTGGATTCATAGAGAAACCTTTTAAGAGTTGTTAAAATACCGCAATAAGATTAATTGCATCTTCACTAACAGATGGCATCAAGCTTGACAGAGGTACACCGGGAAGCTGTAAGATAACAACTGTTATTGTCTGATACAATAAAACCAGTGAGGCTCAACACACAATTTCTCAAGCTCGAGCAAGTACCTGAGGGAATTGATAGTTTATGGTGTTAGCAAGATTAAGTCCCTCCAACCAGGTCTCCTCAGTTGGGCTGCCTATGACATTGCAGATTTTGTAGATTTCATCTGCTTCACTGCAATGATGATACGACAACATTTTCGCTTGTTTGTTAGCATTTGATTTTGCATCATCTCTAATTAGTAAATACAAATTAATTACTGCTAATTTACCTAGCCCCGGGAAAAATAGGGCGAAGAGACAACAACTCTGCCATAATAGCTCCCATCGCCCACATATCTGAACACAAAAACAATTGCCAAACTGTTAAACACTGGATTGCATCATTAAAGATCAAATATAATCATTTCTTACTACAGTATGGATACTAACCAACTTTTGATGTGTATACATATGACTGTAGGAGTACTTCAGGTGCCCTGTACCTATTAGAACAAAGACTTTTGGGTCAGTAAGGCAGCACGGATATAGCATCAAACCAACATATGGGTCATTGAAGAACAAATATAAATAGATATTAATATTTCTGTATGACACATTGCAACACAAAAAGGAAAGCGAATCTTACCAGCGTGTAGAAACATATTCAGTAAAAGGTGGACTCGAATTAACCTCCCGCGCAAGGCCAAAATCAGCAATCTTAATGATTTCTTTAGAGACTAATAGGTTTTCTGCAACAACCAACACAATAAAGATAAATATTCAGTGACAAACTATTTAATCATATGATTGTTAGAAAGGCTCTGTGATTAAAACCAAAATTGTCAATCTTCATAGCAGATGTCTGAGGCTTTGTATCTGACACCTCAAGGCTTATCAATTACCTGGCTTAAGATCGCGGTGGAAGTAACCACGCTGATGCATGTAAGAAAGGCCTTGGAAGACTTGAAAGCACCAGTTTCTGATATCAGCTTCTGCAAAAAGCTTTTGTCGATCCTTCATAAGCTGGTAAAGATTGCACTCCTGATCAAGCAAGAATGACATACACAGATTCAATGCAATGAATCGAAGTGTCAGGAAATATCAAACTACAAACAGGAGAGAAGTATACCATGTACTCAAAGACAAAGTATAGGATATCATTTTCCCGGATAACTTCTTTCAGCTTCACGATGTTTGGATGATTCATTCTCCTGAGCGACTAATAGGAGAAAAAAGGAGGAATAAGCAAATATCCAGTAAACAAGACAAAAAAAAAGTATCTCAACAAAGGCAGTTCACTACCTTCACTTCTCTCAGATTAATACATTCGTCCCAGGAGTAGTACTTCTTTTTCATTTTCTTAATTGCAACCTGCTCATAGAAAACTTCAGTTAGTTAAAAATCAATCACAGAACATTCTACAGGCTTGGATAGCTTTCAAAGAAAGTAACTTACAACTTCACCCGTCTGCTTATTGATAGCTCGCCAAACACTACCAAAAGTTCCATTACCAACCTCCTTAATTAACTTGTACCTATAAATTCACAAGGCATTGAAAAGTAAATGCGTAAGCCAAAAATAAAGGGGGCAGATGCCAAAGATATTATATAATTAAGAGAAATCTAAGCTACCTGTCCATCTTCTTTCCGGTATATAGCCTCTTTATTTATGTATGTACTTCTGAAAGATTTATATAGCATTAATCTTCCAGTAGTTCGTAGCAAGGACTGGACACCAAGGCAGTAAAATCAATGATTCTCCAGCTGGGTAGACTGACCGTTATTTACTTCGAACATAAATGGGTTGACCATTAAGACAAAAGAAAGACAGCAAGAGGAGAGAAAAACACATACTGAGAACTCAAAGACGTAAAGGAACCAACAAGAAAGAATGTGTTGGCTAATAGGAAGGACCCTATGCTCACAACATCTAACTCAGGGGTTCAGACTCGAGGAAACGACATATGTAAACTTGAAAAAGAAACTGATATATCTTTCTTCAACCAGCGCCCATAAGAACAAGATATGGAAGAGGGGGGGTGCCAAAGAGGTTTCTCTAGGACTATGTGAAGGAAGATATGCAGACTTCAGCCCTGCGAAAATGCCGGACATACAGTTATATTCTGATAGATATGAAGATGTGTACAAGAGACATCTTTAAGTTTGGGGTGTTAGAGTGTTTGAGATCCTTTAAACTTGTCTGCAAGTGTCTTTTTCTGAATGTCATACAAGACTTCTATTTTCATCGTTTCGTTATATTTTCCTTTCAAAAATTCCTATTTTTATAGCCGTTTTAGCATTTCTCAAATTCCTTTCTTTGCCACTCATAAAAAATGTAAAAAACATCTTGATGAAATATATTAAAAACTCCAATTGGGATATTTACAAGGAACTCAACATGTACCAAATGCATAGCCCGCTCTAAAGTTCCAATAGCACAACAACTATCTAATGAGGGAAGTATTGTGTTAAACAAAACAAAAGTCTCTCAACAGCTTCAGTCGAAAGCCATACCTGTCTAAGAAATTTGCCTCACGCCTTCCCTACAGTTCATAGAAGAGGGTTTGACAACTAAGTGCAGTTAACGAAAGAGCCCACAAGGAAATCTGAACGTACAAGAAACCGCCAATTGAGCGCTTCTTGGAATGAGTAAAGCCGACAGTGGTAGCAGCTTGGCAAGACAAAAACTTGCTCCATATCTCAGAAGATAAAAATCCACTTAAAAGAAAGCCTGATAGAACCTGTAGCAATGAGACAGCATATACATATATAAGCGATCCAAAGATATAACAGAAACCCAAAAGCCAGGTGAGCAGTTCAAGAGATCAATCAAAAAGACTACACTAGACTTTCATTAGACTCTCGTCAAGAACAATCAAATTTATCATCGTTCATGAAACCCCAAACGTAGCAGGAATAATTAAAAATGTAGATGAGATCACAAATCACAATATCTAAGAAACATTTGGCAAATTATATAAGACTAACAATGGACTCGACTTATATAAGACTCATAAAAACCACTAATAGTCACCATCGTTCATGAAAACCAAAAAACACCTAACAGCAATAATTAAAAATGCAGCTGAGATAACAAATCACAATATCTGAGAAAATTTTGCAAAGCAAGTAGTGATGCACCATATTTAGCCTATTCAATAACTCACAGATCTGAAAAAAAAATATATATCCAATTCGAGGATGATATATCAATCAATACAATATATGGATCAAAGAATCAAAACACCTCAAATCCGACTCAACAAGATCACTAACATGCGATTCCACGCAATACCAAATGAATTCAATCAAAATCGAATTCAGATCCAATCTGATCAAACAAAAAAAAACAAAGAGAGAATTAAAATCGCTATTAAAAGACGGAGATCTAAAATATACCTCAGAGTCAACCGGCAAAACCACCGTCGCCGACGACGGAAAGAGACGGGATCCAGAGCTTCTCTACCTCTTTAAACTTTTCAATATTCCAACAAATAAAACAAACTCCACCGTTCTTTTCTCTCTCTCTACCAAATATCTCTCTCCCTTTGCGATTCTCTCGTGATGACCAAAGGAAAAAAACCTTACAATTTATATTCCCCAGCTACAAAACAGAATATATTTTTTTCCTTTGCTTCGTCATTGATGATATTGTAGTCGTGTCGCCTTGGAAACTGCTATAATCTTCTGTATCTTAATCTATGAATTTACGGTGTTCTCTTATATATAACCGTGGGATTATCACGTTGGTGATGTCATTACTTTATTATGGACCGTTTGATTATAAGTATTTTACCGTATCTTTACGTGGCCGCCTCTCTAGTCTTTCTTTTATTCTTGCCTTCCACGATGTAACATTGATCTATAAGTATTTTTTTTAATCTTGACTTTTCTATTATCGTTAGTATAATGGCCATGATTCATGGAGGTTTACCAAAAATGAAAATAGATTACCGCAATTAATGTTTGTTACTTGTTTTATAAAAATAAATGTATAGTGTATGTTATTTGAAACGTTAATAACGACGATGCAGAATAAACTTTTATATGATGTATTTTTTTATTGATAACAGAATAAATAATTTTTTAATCCAAATAAATTATTATCAACCATAAATATATTTTTGTTTTAAATTAACTTATCAATTCATAAAACAAAATGTAAAAGAAGTGAGAGACCATAAATTGTGATAAAATTATAAATTAGTGAATCTTGAATCATCAAGATCACAAGCTCGGTTGGATTTATTTAGAGGGAAATAAATTCAAGTTGTTTGGGAAAAAAGGCGAAAAGCTAAGTTCGTTCCCTCTGTAGAAATTTAAATTGTTGCGTGATGCTAGAATATGCGATTTAGAATATTAAAGGAGATCGATTACTTTTGATGTCATTATCAGATTTCACGGATTAATACAAATATGTTTAAGCATAATTTATGTTCATACAATCAGATTTTTTTAAAAATATTTTATCATAATCAGTTACGAGTATTTCACCTAACCAACACGACCAGATTTACTTTTAATTCATGTTATCATTCATAATATATCTAATTCTTCTCCTACAATATTCTTAACACGAAACAAATTATCAACTAAACTTCAAATACTTTAAATGCTTGACAAACTTGGTGGTGCCTTTGTAAGTCATTTACTTTGAATCTTCATTTGAAATGTGTTTCTTGATTCTTATAAAGCTCTCTCTTTCCAGGCTCCTAAGCCATCATCTAGACCACACAAGTCTAGGGAGTGTCTTCCTCTTGTTCTTATCATCCGTAATAGATTGAAGTATGCTTTGACATATCGTGAAGTCATTTCAATCTTGATGCAAAGGCATATTCAAGTTGATGGCAAAGTTAGGACTGACAAGACTTACCCTGCTGGTTTCATGGGTTAGTCAGGCTCAAAGTCTTGATTTTTTTTGTTTGTGTGATTCTATGATCAGTGATACAAGGTATGTATGCTCTGTATCCGTAGATAATTGTTGAAAATTTGGAAAACACATTCTTTAGCAAAAAGGAAATGAAGAGAAGATTTTTATAATCCCTAGATGGACAGACCACCAGACATATTAATGTGTAAAACAATAAAAGAAGATCCCAAATCATTATACCTAACATTCGAGAAATCTAGACCTTTACCGTTTAAAATAAAATTTAAAGTTACAATTTGAACCAAAAAAAATATTATATAATTCTCACCAAGCATATACTTTAAGAAAAATCGAAAGTTGATAAATATGCTGGGATAATAAAAATGAATTGGTAGCTTTCAACAATCTTGGCTTTGAAGCAAGATAAAGAACCTATACTTATTGTTATTGTGACTTGGCTCTCAAGAAACCTCCGGATAAAACTAAAGCTTTAAGCTTAAGCTTTAGATTAGTACTTTCCTTTCTTTTTTATTTATTTTGTTTCTGAAGTTGCGTTAGATGAATACCACAGCTTCTTCTGGCAAACCAAGAGCTTCTCGTTCTCTGATTCAGACTCTGTTTGTTCCTTACGGCAACTCCATCTAAGTCCTTTAGCAACCGATGCAACTGTATCCGCGAAATAGCTTGATTCCCGTATAATGGCATACCCGTTAGGGCGCAAGATCCGATCCATTTCCAGCATGACATATTTCATTTCACACCTGCCCAAAAACAAGACCATTACTAATTACTTATCAGATCATCAATGACTATTCAAAGACCTAAGCTTTGAGATCTCTGTTCTATCATTACCTGTGGCTTTCAGATGTAAACAGCCCATCTACATGTAGAAGATCGTAAGTTCTTGGATATGTCGAAAACGCTTCACACCTATGAAATAACAGAGCAAATTATGTATTGTGAACTCAAAAGTGTTTGAAACTAAAAGTATTAGGATTTGGTGATTTTACCAGTCATGATATGTTCCGATCAATCCACGATCAAACACAACGGGAAGTGTGTTCGCAGCATAAGAAGAGACGACATTCATAACCCACAAAGGATCATCGACCAGAGCAGCAGCAAGACCTCCATAAGCAGTGTTCATATCCATCACATTCCGAATCTTATCAGAGCCAATTGCGGGCAATAGCTTCTTGTAATGCTTAGCCCGTGTTTTCCATTTGCTATTGTTGTGCTTAAACATGCCACCGTTTCCTCCAGGAACATCAGACACCCTTTCAGGAGTTGTGTGCAATCTCTCTGGCCACTTAGGAATAGATTCCAAATCTGTCTTCTTAAGCTTAGGGCTTGGAACCACAACACAAGGTCGTAATGGCGTATACCAAGCAGAATCTGGCTCAAGGCTATCGTCACATTTTGGCGGGTATGCGTCAGGCTCGTTAGACAACTTGTTATAGCATAGATTGTCTGAAGATTTTTGCCACACTGCGATATCATCTTTCTTGGCATACATTTTGAAGCACATTGCAGATAACAGATCTTGCAGCTTCTCATAATTTGATCTCTGCTCTTCAATGGTAGTGTCCCAACCTTTCCAACGGTTCTCATAGTTGACTGGTGGACCAGATAAGACCCAAAAGCCACCAGGTCTTAGGATACGGTGAACCTCCAGAAGATAGACTCCACCTGAGTAAGCAGGAAAGAGACAAAGATTGTTACAAAAGTTTCAGTACAACAAAAAAAAACTCACAGGTTCGATGATCAAGAAGACTCAAAGATAGCTATTCAATTGATATCAAAGACACTTAAATTACCGAATTCTGTCCATGGAATAAGGCATCGTGAGCAATGAGCCATATCGAATGAATTTGAAGGGAAAGGTAGACGTTGAGTCGAAATGATGCCTAGAATCGCAGGAATTCCACGTTCTAGAGCAAACTGGACTTGAGCTTCGTGATTATCTCTTGGGGCGAGTGATACTGTGAGGATACCACGGTCCAACAAGTCACCTCCCCAGCTAGCAACCTAAAAAACAGATCAAGGTCAATGGAGTTAAAGAAGGGAACCTCTAATCCAATAATTTCCAAAACAGACTCTAGAAATATATAAACTTACCCCACAACCAGTGTCAATGGCGGTGCGTATAGTCCCATCTTTCATTTCAGGGATCAAATCTTGCATCAAATCGACATATGCACTAACTCCATGTGGAAACATTGTACCTCCACCAGGAAAAATGAACTTTTCACCCTCTTTCCTTAGCCAATTCTGGTTAGATTTCTGCGTGTTAATCCAATCATACGGCACATTCCTGAAATCAAATTAACCAACTTACTTCAAATATCCTAGGACAGGACAGATCTAGATATACAAATCAATAAGAGATGCGATTATCGGGTTGAGAAAAGGGACAAACATTTACCTGTACCAACATGTGTCTTTGCTCTTTGGCCATCTTATCGGTGGCTTGTACCCATCAGGAGGAGGAACCAGACACTGCTTTCTATCAAACACAGGAGGACAATGTCTCTCCATGAAAGTAAGCCTGTGAGTACCATACTTCTTCCATTTCTGAACAAGCAAAACAAAATCAAAACATTAGCTAAAAGTATTTTTACATTCAAACATTCACACCCCAAAAGTCAGAAACTTAAGTGTACCCTTGGATCCGTGCACGGAGTGTAATCTTGGTAGTCACTGCTACATTCCGAGAAAGTAACAGATTTCCCTTGAAGAGAGTCATCAATATCCGAGGAAGACTCAACCTTTGCAACATCATTAACTTCAAGTTTGTTCTTCCCACAAAACATCCCACCAAGATAGAAAGAAAGCCCACATAGCAGAATCAGTAAAACAGTCTTGGGCACGACCCTTGAACCTCTCTCAGCTTTCTCGTACTTCTCATCTTTATACTTCATCGTTTTAGGACTAACTTACAGATAAATGTAAATAAAATCCTTTTGTAGAAGAATAACACCTGCAAATTTGCAACACATTAGTTAATCAGTGGTTAGAGATTGTTGCTTTAAAACATGACATAACAAGAGCAGCAAAGAAGCTCTGCCATTTATGAGATAGAATTTTACTGAAGAGGAAAGAGAACTTCTTTTGCCAAATCTTTGAATAAACAAATGATGGGCCAGTCAGTATTTGACAAAATAGATATAAAAGTTGAGGAAACAAAGGAAGGCGAGAATCGAGATCTAAAAGGAACAAACAACATTGCCGACATATAGAGATTGTTGCTTTAATGTATCTCACATGGTGTTTGGGACCCAGATTCGACCTCCATAACATGCTCTCACAATTTCCATCAAACTCGAGAACAATAAACAATTGATTCGATGAATGATAATAAATGCATACACATGAATGGTTTGTATATTAATATAACTTGAAAACTTATTCACTTTCGCATTTAAAGTCTGAAAACAAATCTGCACAGAAAAGCTTACAGACAGCTTAAAAGCGAAAAGGAAAGGGCAAAAAAAAAAAAAAGGGCCAAAGGAAGAGAATTAGCATTAATCATTACTTGGCAGAGACGGAAAGTCTTTAATCTTTAATTTTTACACTCACAATAAACAAAGAGAAGTTAATCAGTAACATCAGAACAAAATAACGATGAATCTAGAGTTATACAATATTGGAAGAATACACACAACGCGGAATGAATCTGGATTTTTTTTTTTTGGAAATGAATCCAAATTTGAAAACTAGAGACTGAAGATTATCCACATTATTCAAAAAAGAGAAACGAATAGATTTGTTTTACAGGAGATTAAGCAATAATGTGTTCTTACGGAAACAAATGCTCCTTTAATCAACGAACAATGAAGAAGACGAACACACACAGCAAAATTAAGAAAAACTAGATCTGGTTTCACCAGAATTCGTCGAACTAGAATATAAAAATCAGCGGAGATCGATCTGTACGTATATAATTGATTGAGATAGAACGTAATTTACCCTAGATTATTGGAGTAAGCCTCCTCTATTTCTGGGTTTCGGAAAGAGCGATTTCCGAATTTTCCGGTTCGAATTCGTGAGGAGAAGATTTTCCGGTGACCGGGAGAGACTTTGATTCTCTGTTTCTTACGATTTTGAAATCGAATTGAAGAAATGGGAGAGAGATAAGAAATTTGCAGAGAAGCTCATGTTAACATATATAGCTTCCTTATGCAAATTGGCTGGAAAATATATTTATTTTTATTTACTTTTCTTTTATTATTTATCTCCTCTCTTTTTTTTTTCTTTTTTTTTTCTCTGTCTCTCCTTTCCTTTTCTATCTTTTTCATTCTTTTAATTCTGAATATTATTTTCACATTATTTCACTATTTTTTTGTTTTTTATTTAATTATTGAATGTTGACGAAACAAAGAGCAAAATAATTGCCACATGTTGTTTGTTAATAAATGATTAAATCCTTTTCTCTAGCAAGATATTTCCAGTGTATGTATATCTAGTGTATTAAGTTTGGATTAATTTCAAATGACTTATAAAAATGCTACTCCACTATACGAAAGTATAGTATAGTATACTGATCTTACGTGTAAAAAAGTTAAATCTGGAAATCTAAATACGAAATGCTATAATTGCTAGATCCTCTAGGGAATTGTGTTTAGATCACAATTCCCGAAATTATAGGTTTGTTTGGAAAAGTTTCGAATTGTTTTCCTTTTACTAAAGCCACCAATCGTTTTTTAGGATTCTAATTTAGATTATTTAAAACATTAAAAATGGATCCCACCACCGACGAAACCATTAACCATCGGCGATACGACTTTTCCTAGATCTATCCTCCCATGCAAAACCCGGAAATCTCTATTTTTTTTTCTTTTTAATAAAGAGTAGTTAATTTAAGAACTTGGGAATTATTACAACATGAATATATAAAACATAAGAAAAACATTAGATGAAATAAATAAAAATATATAGATTAACTTGATGATAAAAACTCTAACTCTTAGAACGTTCACACCAATAACCGATAGACAACGACATAGAAAAAGATGTGTCCAACTATACATTCTTAGAAAATCAGAAACCACAATACTGATAGATAATAAACCAAGAAAGAGGGCCAACCGAGAAACACAAAACTTCCTTTCAACTATGATTGAATGGAAAAAAGATAACGACGCAACCAAAAGGCTGAACACAGCCTTGAAAGGTACTGAAAGATGTGATTGAACTAATATTTAGCTTGAAAATCTCTCGTCCCAAAATTAATAGTGAAAAGCCATACAAACCGAAACTTGAAATCTCTATTTTCTTGTTCTCAACATTTGATGATATACGTTTTTTTAGAAGTTATGGTCAATCACGATTGATTTAGCTAAAATATTATTTACCTTTAAGATCTCCCAGTTATAGAAAAATTTCATAAATTGTATGTTTTAAAGATTTCAGAGTAATTGATTTCCATAAAAATGATATATATATATATATATATTTCTGAACGATTTCACGGCCTTTCATTCAAATATAAATGTAATCATGATAATGTAAAAATAACAAAATGGAGCTTCGGTTTATCCATATCATAAATTAACCATTGAGATTTTAGACCTTATTTTTCTATGTAATCATCTAATCATTTATGAGATTTTATTTATTAAATAAAATATTTCTTATTCTTATTAGTACCATTTACCAAATTAATGCTTTAATTCTTCATTTCTTTTACAAAGTATCACGACTATTGTATACAATATGAGTTTTATATTTTATGACCTTATGTTTTATGAACCACAACATATAAGAATAACTCTGAAGATACTATAGAGTTGAAAAGATAAAAAAAAAATTAAGTTTGATTAAATTTTAAAATTTAAAGATGCCGCCGAGATAAACGAAACATTATCTCTGATTAAGACCTGCTTTCTCACTTCATCCCTCATGGGAAAAAAATTAAAAATTAAGCAATTCGTTGAAGTTGTAAGGGGCAAGCCGAGTGAGTCGGTGGGTTTGTCACTTGTGATAGATCCACGACAAGACTGAATTATTAAGTGTTGACTAATTAAAACGCGTTTAAAGAAATTCCTCATGCAAAAGTCTATAGTTATATTCCATATTGTACTGTTATATTATTTTAATTCAACGTCTTGTAAACAGTCCTGCTTGTAAATACTGTATTGGTCTATTTGCTAAAAACTATATATGTATTTGTATGGCAGATAATTATCACTCACAAAATCGATCAATTAATTATAATAACTACTATGTTTACTCTTTTTTTTTTATAAAATGCTTTATCTTTAACTCAAGCTGAAAACAATGTTTGGTCAATGTATCTTATTAAAAAAACCATGTTTGGTCAGAGTATCTTATTAAAAAAGAAAAAGAAAAAAAAAAAGAAAAACAATGTTTGGTCAAAGTAAGAAACTAATTTCTACTTAAACTCTATATAACTGACTTGTATTCTAGTATATATCACAGTTCACAAAGACAAAGGTCATACCGCCGGATCTCGGACAAATTAAGGATCATAACGTAATTTAATTGTATTGTGACTTATGAACCAAATACTTTTGAATAAGTCTTAGTTGGAAAATGGAAACTCACCTTCCCCCATGTGGAATCTGTTAATGGTGCATCATCTTCCCCATGTGTCATTAGGTCTTTTTACACCATTCACTTATTTTGAAATTAAAAGAATACATAAACGGTTTACTCAAAAACCATACAAAGTGATGAAAAGTTGCAACTTAATCAGTCAAATTATTTCAATCATAAATTATTATTTTTGTGCGTTGGGCTGAATTACACCTGCCTTTTTATGTTTGATGTCTATCAGAATGCAACTCCCAACATCAACATATGTTTATTTATTTATTTTTATATCCTCCAAAATGTCATAAAATATTTAATAATTTTTAAAATTGTTGTTGGACGGTCAAGAGCCCAGAGTTCGGAGTTCAGACTGTTGACATTGGATGTTTTCTACAAGACTCAAGCACAGATACAGGCCCATTTAAGGCCCATGTGGAACACGTGGCAAGTGTACTGCTGAGTCAGAAGATCTCCATCGCATTCACATTGATCAACCCTGTCTGGAAATTTTATTTTATTTTATAATTTTCATTTTTAGTTTTAATTGCATACACACTCACATCGTCACAACGACAGTCAAAGGAAAAAAAAAAAGCAAATTAAAAAAAAAAAATCGGATAATCGGAAATTGGTAAGATTTGATTTCCGGTGACCGTCGTTGGATGTTTCGATCACCGTGAAAAATGGAATCTTCGTTCTGAGTTAAAATTCACCGGAGAAGAAAGTTAAATGGATTCCGAAGAAACGGCGCCGGTGCCGGTCCCGGTGACGAAGAAGCAAAAGAGGGTTTTCTCTTCGTTAGCTTTACGATTCTGTACAGTGATAGTTTTCTCGATCATCAGCTTCTTCTTCTTATCGTTTCTATTAGGGATCTTTGTAATTTTCCTCAGTGAATTGTGGATTTCTTCTTCTTCTTCTGCTTCTCTTCATTCCCGCTGCAAAATTGTTTCCAGCTGTAAGTTTGTCTTTGTTCTGTGATTAAGATTAAAAGCTTTGATTCTACTAATTGATTGCAGAAATTGATAGGTTTCTTATGCTAAATGCTCTCACTTGTTAATGAATCTCTGACAGATTAGTCTTAAGTTCTTAACTAACTATTCATTTCTTATGATTGAAATTGGAACTCTTGACATTGATTTTGGGGGTTTTGTTTCATTTGATGAGTCTTATGGTGGAAAAGAGAAGACTTTTATGGATGAAAAAAATAGAGAAACTGATGTTGGTTATACTTACTTTTTGATGTAGCTGTTGACCTTAGGTCTTCCAAAGTGTGTGGCATTGGACTTTTGAACATCAAAGCACAACATGTGTTTTACCCTTTTGAAACAGATAAATTCAGATGTCGGTATGATTACTATTGGGCTTCTGTCTTCAAGGTTGTGAAGATATTTCAGCAAGTCTATGTCTTTTGCTTTTCAAAGGAAAGCAATTTACTAATCCCGATATGTTTTTATTCGTTTTGATGATCGGATTTACAGGTAGAATATAAAGATAACCTAATGGGTCAAACACGGCTAGCGTTTTCAGAAGCACCAAATGAAGCTCTTCCTCCTGAGTGTAGACCTAACTTTGGTGCTGCATTGCTTACCAAGGATAACTTCAAGGCATGTTCTTGATTCTCGGACTTGAGATATCAGTTAGTTTACTGTTCTGAATCGCATTGTGTTTCTGATTGCAATCTGTTTTTGTTTGTCCAGGTGAATGAGACTTACGATTGCTGGTACACATTAGGCATTCCAAAAATAAAGCTTTATCGGGATGGCTTTTTCGGTTGCCAAGCAAATGATCTTTCTTTCACTCACATTGTTAGGCAATACTTTGTCGTGTATGTTTTCTCACTAGTGTTACTTGATCTGTATTTCATTTATGCATTTCATCATACCTGTAGTACAGAGATTTAGGTGTTTGTTTTGTCGTACACTTTCTCAGTCTTGTATTAGCATTGTTAGTCGCCCAAATTGATCATCTTTCCATTGGTTTTTTTTTCTAGATTCTCTAAACTTATACGGTCATGGTTTAATGGAGGAGCAA
Organism: Cardamine occulta; assembly: GCA_028015245.1. Lineage (NCBI taxonomy): Eukaryota > Viridiplantae > Streptophyta > Magnoliopsida > Brassicales > Brassicaceae > Cardamine > Cardamine occulta. The sequence goes on along the minus strand of CM051388.1, from coordinate 9,531,955 downwards.
AGTACTGGAAGTATGATGTGATTGCTGGCATTGTCTCTGGCTTCTCAACTTCCATAATCACAGTTCTTATCATACGGATCTTAAAACATGCAAAATCTTGGTTCCCTCGGGCTTGTTGTTCAGTTAGAAGCCAGTTTTCTAAGGTGAATCTCTTGGTACAAGTGAAGCGTGCATGTTTGGTTCTTGTTTACTTCTCAGTTCTGGGATGGATGGCAACACACTACTTGAAAATTCTTTTTCCAAAGGCTTAGAAAAATACATTACTTGAGAGAGTCAGTGAGTATGTAATGATTCGTAGGCAGTTGTGTGATGTAATCTTAAATCATTTACAGTAAAAGAAAGTAATACAGAGAACAGCTTATAAGTCTGATGATTAATCGAACAGCTAAAAACAATCTGTTTTACCAATTCTTCATGGAAACTGATGGATTCTTTTACAAGCTTGTACGGATCTCCGAAAAACAAAAGTTTTGGTGATATCTGACTTATTCTCATATGATGGATCTTACAACTCTAGTCAAGTAGATACTTGTGATGGATTATAAGAAGTTACATTGCTTGGTTCCTCAGTTTCTTCTTCTTCATCAGCTTTTGTGTCATCAGTGTCCTGAAGATGATGAAGAGCAACCTTTGGCTTTTTCGCTACGGAAGAAGCTTCTTCTTTCTCCTCCTCGTTTTTATCCTCAGTCTTCTTTCTTTTCAAATCCTTGTTATCTCTTTCATTGCTACAACTCTCAGGTTTCACTACTTCTGTCTTTTTCTCATTGATTGCCTTAGCTTTCTTCGCTTGCTCTTCACATTCTTCAAGGAAGTTTTGGGTTTCGGCATTACCTGCAACATCTGCTGGGTTCTTCCCGGCCTTTGTCGTGGCTCTGACATTCGCTCCTTTCTTAACCAAGTACTTAACAAGGTCAAAGTGAGAGCCTTGAGCAGCGTAGTGAAGAGGTGTAAGTCCCTTGCGAGTGAGAGATTTCACAGAAACACCAACCGATAGTAAAGTTCTCACAACTTCCAAATGCCCCTTTTGGGAAGCAAAGTGAATGGCACCCATGTCATCTACTGCTGCCGCACCAATATCGGCTTTGTTCTTGCATAAGTAGCTCACAACCTCGTTGTGTCCCGCCCATGCTGCCAAGTGTAGACTGTTTCCCCAAGAGATCACGATGTTAAGGAGAAAGAAATGGACAACAAAAGACCACAAAGATCATGAGAAGCAGATCAAAACTATCATTGCTCTAGCTATAATCTACGAACCATATTGCTAAAAAAACTTGACCATTCTCCTAACCACCAAATCAAATGCTAAGTATCAAGATTCAAGACCTAGAAAACATAATCGTGCTTCCCACAGTGATGCATACAATATAGAGACCTGTGGCATAGATAAAGCTTCTCAAACATATTTTTCTTTGTGTTCTTGATAAATTTTTGTTCATTTCACATCAAAAGATCATAATCAACGATTAAATAATTGAAAAAGTATTTTAACATGAAACCTAGGTTTTGAAATCCTAACTAAGGCTGTAGTTAGTAGTAAAGCAAAGAAAAGAAAAAAAAAACTCGAGATATTTTAACATTCATGATCAACCAGAAAAAGAAAAAAAAATATCGGAGACGAGTGATTTCGCGAGAAGAAAGGATACGGAGTTCGAGAATGCTTATCCCTAGAATTAACAGCCAAAGGATTAGAGCTGATAATAGATTGAACTGCTGCTAAATCACCGGATCTTGCCGCGGAATGAAGATCCGCCGATGCTCCTCCTCTTCCACCGCCGCTCCCGCCTACCATTTTCGTATTCTTCAGTGCTCCTGCTCCGTCTTCTCTGTTAAGCTCGTCGTTTCGTACCAGTGAATATGGCAGTTCGGGTGATATTCCAATGGGTCGGGCTAAAGCGCATAAATTTTGAGTTTAAGCCCAAACTAAGCCCATTTCAAGCGAATCATCTCAGTCTCAATGGACCGTTCCCGGTTATATATTTCGGTTCCAATAACCGGCAGACGATTTTATAAGTTGACTCAATAGCGTATTACGGCTGACGATTTCTTCCAAGTTAACAACAGCCAAAATGGTAAAATACATAGAAAATAAAATTTTGCTAAAAGAAGAAAGTTTCTTTTGTGCCGATTAATTTCATAATTATCGACGAAACACGTCAGTTTTCAAGAAATTGTGGAATACTATATAATTTATAACTCTCATAAATATAAATAAACGTAAGTATGGATTGACTCTTTGAAATAATTCTTTTTTTTTAAATGAAAAATATAAACAAATTAATCTATGCTATTTGGATTTTAAAAATGTTTTTAATAATAAAATGTAAAAAAATAAACTTCAACGTGTATATATGTTTACACAATAAATAAATTTGTCAGGGACATTCACGTTTGGCTTGTATACACAACTTAAGTTAAATTATGGTAGAGTTTAGTTATAAATTTACTTTTACAAACTTAAAAAAAAAAAATTCAATATCAAGAAGTTGACCCTCATGTCTTATGTGAAATCACTAACATTTTGGTCAATCATTTAATAAGAGTGCTGATGACATAGATATGTTATAAATTAAATCTTAACTCTTTTCTTTTGTAGTGGTGTTTCAAACAAAATAACTCGACTTGTTTTATATAAGACAAAACAAAAAAAATGAAAAATAATATAGTATATCAATTATTAAGGTATCCGTCCAATGTGAGTTCATGCCTCATGGGACAAAAAAGATTAGGTAGGCCGCAGGATAAAGGGATGAGATTGCCAGCTTTGAAAAAGATTGTAATATAGGTCCAATCTTCATGGGAAGGTTCCTCAAATCAATATGTATCGCTTTTTTTTTGAATTGAATATATGTATCGATCACTTTTACACTATCGAGATTTCAAATGATATAAAAAAACATAAAATGTTTTGTCTTCCCAATTGATATGATTAATATTATACATCAAGTTGCATATAATTGAAGTTTATGCGTGCTGCGTAGTATGGGTAATATCATATGATTGATCCATGCTAAACATTACTAAATTATATGTATTGGAAACATCTTGCTCGTTGCGAATTCAAATAATTGCATTCAGTGAACAAATGAACAGACATGTGGTTCGTAAGGAAGATTTTTACGTATTTTTCATCGAATCAAATTATAAAATAGTTAAGAATTTCAACTCAAAACTAACATACCTTACATTCTCATAAATTTTCTGTTTGTTTTAGTTTATATTGACAATCACAACCAGCCTTTAAACAGTGTCTATTTTTACATTTATGCAGGCTTTATTATAATAAATCTCAAGTTCACGAGCAGCCAATTCATCAGAGTCATACATACGTGTTATTCTTCCAAATATGGTCTTCTTTATATAATTAAAAAAAAAAACTCCAATCAAAAGTTGAAGAACAAAAAGATAATTGACAAAAAAAAAATGATAGGGATAATGGAGTTTGGGATATTGTAGGAGCCAATTCCATACAGATACGGAGCCCTACGTTTCCACAATATTTTTTTTTACTTAATATAAACATTAAATATTAGTATTACGAAACAGCAATCCTCATGTGTGGGTCACAAATTCACAATATAACAATCACTCCTCTCAAGTTGGTACTTTGAATTAATCAAACGTCACGATCCCAATAGTAATATTCGATTGTAAATGCACTTGATAACGTAAATAAGTCAAGATCGATTTTTATTTTATAAAAAGTGTCAAGATCGATTTATGCAATATTAATTTGTTTTTATAACCGAGAGGTAACATTATTATTATTATTTATTTTATGTGTATTATTGACGCCGTTTGTTTGTATCCATTTTATATACATACTTGTTCGAATTAGATAGTGTAGAATTGTTTAACGTATGATATATATACATGCCATTTATTCATACCAACAATGACTGTTCCGTGTTCCTACCAATTGTTTGGATGAGGATCTTATCTGATTATGACTTCCATGAAATCTAAGAAAATACAAATGGGAAATAAACCTTTCCGCGAAGTAAAAAGACGCAAAACTATTATTGGCTTATCACAAACCCAACTTCATGTAATTTTCATTAGCTTCGTCTATACGAATAAATTCCCACTAAAGTAATCCACTTTCTAAATAATTATACAACAAAATATCGAACTCTTAAAATATAAAGACAAGCAGCAACATTATCCGGTTTTCTTTATATATGGATGTGCGGGAATATATATGCTAATGTTCTGGGGAAATATAATTAATTTATTTTTAATCAAAAACAGCTCCAAAACCAATGTATCAAATTCAGACCCACCTAAAAGTTATCGACATAATCAAAGTTTGGCAAAAAAGGAAAAAGTTTTCATGTAGGTTCAACTATTGAGGAATCTAAGAAATATACCCGACCCAACTTAAGATATTTTAAATAATTGATTCGGAAAGAACAAAACCAAGTGAGTGGTGACGTATAATACCAGAAAAAAATAGATCCATTTGTTTTTGTTAATGAATATGGCTAATATAGTGTTAAGTGTTAACATTGATTCTTACAATTTTGGCATAATGATTAGCATCTTTTGATACAAAGATACATTCTTTTAGTATTAAATGATACAACCAACAAAACGTGAAACTACGGAACAAAGCTCGGAATGCAATACGCACACTCCGAATTTTATAACGGAATTATTGAAAATAGGTGTGAAAATAAAAATATCTGTTTATATATAAAAAATGAAAAATATCTACAATTTATTAGTGAAGTTGTGGATGTTTATACATGCATATATAGGGTTGTTTCATGCATATGAGACCTGTTCTCGTGATTCTCGCTTTACATGGGGAGAATGGAGACACCTTTATTTGTGCAATATTTTTGTTTGCTTGTAAGATCCATTGTTTTGGTTGAGAAACTCCAAGAGTTTCTTAACAATATAATATTAATATTTTTTTGTATAGATAAATTTTAATATTTTTTACTAATAGAATGACAAATGTTTTTATAGTTTTTAATGAGCTTTACAAGGTCTCTTACTTGAGAGACGGTCTTTCACAAATTTTTATTTCTCTCATAATTTTTAATCTTTTAATTATTTTAATAGTTCAGATACTTTTTCAGAGACTACAGATGAAAAATAGCCTAAATCCATTGTTTTCACTTTGTTTGTTTGGCATCGGTCAAAAATCTTATTGCATAGTTAATACTTTGAAATAGTAGTATATAAACATCCAAAATAAGGCAATTTGTTCATATGTAGAAACGAAAACAGTTTTCGTAACGTAATAGCTAAACAAAATTTCCAAACTCTTACATTTATTTTTTCCAAAAATTAAAAATAAAAGTCTAAAAATCGTGGTCAAGTAAAAGTTCGAATATTTTTTAGTCATGTTTATTTTCCCAAAAAATATATAAACACAAAAAGAGAGCAAAAGTATATTTTAGGAAAATATAATTAAAGAAAAAGGGCCATTTTACATATATATTTTAATTTATAACTCTGAAACAAATGGTGCCATCAACACAGTACATGACCCCTTTTTAATTCCATCCATCTCCATTATCACCATTGAAGAAGAAGAAGGAAGAGAGATAAAATACTCAGAAATCGAGTCATCTTTCTGATATAAAAACCCTAGATTCGTTCTCTAAAACCCCACACCGAATCCTACTGAGAAACAACAATGCTTCAACCTTTCTCTTCTTCCTCTGTTTTCTCGAGAATCCTCGAGAGTTTCTTGGTTTAATAAGGATCGTTGTTGAGGGAGAAAAGAATCAAAGAACATCCATTGATTTTCTCATTGATTTGCTATGGAATTGGGTAAATCTCGATTGTATTTCTGCAATTGCTTTACTCCTTGTAGATTTTCAGATTATTCTTTAGCTGGAAGTGATTATCCAGACGCCATAGCTATGAATTTCAATTGTATTCCCAAACTTTCTTCTATCATCGCTAAAGATTGTTCTGATTTCTCTCTTTTCTTCTCGATTCTTTGCTTATAAACTTCAATCTCTTTCAAAATTTCGTCTTGAGTCAATCAATAAAAAAAAATCTTTGAGTCACTTCACAAAAAAAATAAAAATACAATGTTGTGTGTATCATCTTCGTTTGCTCTTTTGGGCCCTGCTTCAGCTATGAATATGGCTTCTTCTTCACCAGTTTCCAGATTTGTTGGATTTGGTCATCGTACTACTCTCAGGTGATTTACTTATTCTATTCACTTATGCTTTTATAAATATATGTTCTTGTTATGAGTTTGTATTGAAAGATGTTTAGGGTTTATAAATTGGTAGAGATCTGCGATTGGGATACATGGGTTTACGTTGTTTACGATAATCAGGTATGATCATGATCAACGTCTTCGTCGTTGTTCTTGGACTGGAATTGAAAAGAAGATCCCTTTTCCTCGGAATAGGACTGCATCAGCTTCTGCTTACCCTCTCTTTATCAATCAGCTTAATAAAGACTCACCAAGACCCAAATGTTACCAAGAGGTTCATTTTGTAATCCACAATATGATTCTTCCTTGGATCTTGAATCGCCAATAATGATGATCATGATACCTGAAAAGATGATTCTTGTTGATTTTGGCTTTCACTAAGTTTTTTCTTTTATATAAAGTTTTCTCATGTTGCTGTTTCTTGATTTACTTCAATTACAGGTCATTAAGCCAGCCCGCCAAATGTTTACTCGGGAGATCTCTATCCAATCGAATGACAGTGAAATTTCGATTGCAAAGGTATATAAGAAATTTCTCTTGTTAAGGTATAATCCCTGACTCTTGGTGATTTGCTTCAGACCATTATTGAACATTGAAATGGGTATGGGTTTGCTGACTGACCTTCTTAGAGAGTTTTCATTAGTTAGGTTTTATGCTTTGAGAAAAAAAAAAAAAAATTTGTGAATTTATCTCCAGTCATGTCATATCCTTGAAGCTTTTACTCATTTACTTATGGAAATGTATGCACAGGTTCTGTTGTGCATTGCTGCTGAAGATGAAGCCTTCTTGGCTTTTAACCGAGACAGGGATGCTCAATCACTCATGAACGAGAGGGAAAGTGTCCAAGATCAGTCACTCATGAAAGAGAGGGAAAGTGTCCAAGATCAGTCACTCATGAACGAGAAGGAAAGTGTCCAAGATCAATCTGATCCGAGTGAGACAGATTCTGAGGAGCTATTGCAGTTAGATGGGAAAAGTATATCAGAATGGTTGAGTGAACTGGATGCAATTTCCAAAGAAGTAGAGGCAGAGTTAGTCTCCCGAGACATTGGCTGCGACTTGGTTCAAGTTCTTGAAGCTGTAAATGTAGTTCTCTTTGATTTGAGAGGCTTCAAAAGGACATCTATTCCTTTAGACAAGAAGAGTTCCTACCTTCACTCTGTACTTAACTGTAGAAGCAGCAGTGGTAAAGTGTCCTCTTTAGGCTTTCTCAAAACCGAGTTTTCCCCATTCTCATTAATTACCTCTAATCTCTAATGGATTTTTTTTCTTCCATGTGCAGCATTTCTGCTTAGTGTAATATACATTGAAGTTTGTATGCGACTTGGTGTGTCAATTGTCGGATCTCCAGTTGGGGAGGATTTTCTGATTTGGCCTAAAATGGAGTATCCTGAGGAACTCTTTAAAGCAACTTCAGGACAGAGCTTGTTCTCTATTGTCAATGGAAGGTGCGTTGATGATCCTGGATCAATGGCATCAGACTTAACCGCAAAATCACTCGAAGACCTCAAGATCGCGACTAACAGAGACATTATAGGAATTGCTCTTGCCAATTTGATTGTAAGTCCTATCACCTACAATCTTTAGCTCCAAAAGATTTCCTAGTGAAAGATTCTAAATTGTCTTTTTGATTCTTTTCAGAGGCTTCATTGGAGACGTGCTTCGAAGTCATCCCCTGGACTAATGCTGACTGCTCCTCTTGGACAACTTAACAACATCAGTAGTTTTAATCCTCCATTGTTGCGGCCTCAAGATCTTAGGTAAAAACTGTTTTAATATCCAAGATTCTGCTAACCCTTAAAATTCTTGATCTCACATTCGGTTTCTGCATCGAAGGTTGGCTATTTCGGCTGCAGAAAGGCTGTTGATTTTGCAACCTTGTAACTGGCCACTTCGCAGAGACCTTGGTCTGATGCTCTACTACAGCAGGTACAATATGATCAAATCCTTAAAAAAGTATTTTTTTTTTGTGTGTTCCTTGTTCCGGTTTAGTTCTATCCGTTCAAAAATCTTGAATTATTGAGATATGGTTTAATTGTGGACCAGGCAATATGGAGAGGCGGTTCAAGAGCTGAGCATATGTATGGCCTTTGTATCTGATGAAGAACAAAAGGTGTTGGAGCTATTTGTAGAGAAACTTCATCTACTTCGTCTCTTATCTTCATTGAAGCCTCTTGGCTCTGATCGCTTGACCGTTCCTTGACTTCTCTATGTCTATCTCTTTCTCTACTCCACTTGTAAATACTCTTTCTGTGTCTCTTTTATGTTTGAGGAACCTTTGTGTGAGACATGTAACTTTGTTGTTTGTAACTCTACTTTGTTTTCTGATCAGATCTAATGGATTTGTGTCTCCGACTAAATTTTTATTTCTCCGTGGATCTATTATTTTCTGGTTTTATCCTTTTGGTCCTTAACAGCTCAGCTTATAAGACGAGCTGGTTCTATCATGCTTTAGTGACAAGTGTACTTGTTGATAAGCGAGTGAACCGATTGAGATTTGGATTTATGGACAACATTTTCGGTTTTACTTAGGTTTAATCCGGGTTAGAGAATTCAACGTGAATTTTGTGAATAACCTGAACCTTCTCTCTCTCTGCGGGAGACAATTAGCACTTATGTTTGGTTGATTTTATTTTTTATTTTTTATTTTTGTATAACTAAAAAGGTCGAAAATAATTATAAGCTAAATAAATAAACCGGACAAATACTAAAAAGAATAAATATCTTTTATAAATAGCCGTTTTAACTTTTAAGATTAAAATAAAAACTTTTATGCGACTTAAGCTTTTAGATGATTATCTTACAAAATTCTACTTTCTGACTTTTTTATTTTAAGTGAAGCTCTAAAGTCTTTAGAAAGTAAAAATATACTAGTTTACAGTCTTTTATCAGCTTCTAATCATCTTTTACATGCTTTAAATAAAGTTTAGAATTTACGCAATGACGGACCCAAAAACTAATTTTATTGGGGTCAACAAAATTTGTGCTTAATAATATAAAATTAAAGAAACATAAATAAACTGTCAAAAAAGAAAAAATAAACCAAAAGTGTCAATAGTGGGAATCGAACATGGGTTTAGAAGTGTTATTTCTATTGAAATTACCACTATTGATGTTGGCTACATGCACAAAATAGTGTTTTATTATTTAATCTGGGTTAAGTGACCCCCTAATCCTTGACTGGGTCTGCCACTGCATCTACGGTTACATTTCTAACCAATCGGACATACAAATCAACCTTTTAATATATAAGTTTGGTACTAGTATTAGTCCCTCTTCTAAAACCCCAACCTAATCGCTAGGTCCATTTTCGCCGTCAGTTAATTTTTTTTTTTTGTTATTCAGACATTTAGATTGGGATTTTGTGATATTTTACAATAACTTATGTTCAAAATTTTAATGAAAATCATAAAAAAAAAAAAATTAAAAATACGTTTTTATGTGTTTACTACAATTTTAAAAACAATATTATAGAAATTTTTAATTATAATGGATTAATATATTAAAGACATTAAAATAGTCTTAAAACTCTAAAACTAATCCCATTAAAATCTCGATTTATTGGCGTTAGGTAGTCTCATCCCGTCACAATCCTAACGATTTTTGAAACGATTGGTATTAGTTCAATTGAACAAAAGAAAAAAAAAAGATAGTTTGGTATTATCTTGGACGTAGGAAAAGAACAGAAATATGTGAATTGTGCATGCATCAATGGTCTAACATGCATAAACCGAAAGAGTGGCAACATCAATTTCCAAAAATGCAACACTTGTACCATTACCTGTCATTCTCCTCTTCATATTTTTGATGATTACGCACTCTGATTCTCTGAACAATCAGTTCCTTAGCTTATAAAGCTTATCAAAAAATATAATAAAAGACGAAAATTGTTTTAAACATTGTTAATAGTTTCCTTTTGAACCCCGAACAAAGGGACCTAATATATCGACCACATGTTTTATTCCTCCTTTATGTATCGCGACACTATAGTTTGGTGTTAGTAGTTTTTGTATCCTCCTACACACAATCACAATCTCCGGTGTTATATAAAGATTATCTTTCTATCCAACATGTTATAGTTTCGACATTTGAAGGTGCTGAAATTGGGACCAATGTTACTCTTACGCCTAATTGAGCGTTCATCTTTTATTAACAGCTACATACTTAATTACAGAGTTTGCTAGAAATTATGAGTATTTATTTTTTAACAAGATTCCATATCATTTTTTTTTGTTAGAGAATGTCAACAGACCCTTAAAAAACAACAGAATGTGAAATCAATGTAAGAAACAAAAAGATTTTACACATACACATTATACTAACAAGGAAGATATGTTATATAGAAAAACAGATTTCACAAAAAAATATCTTAACCAATACTTTGACAATCTTAAAAAATATATATTACTTTGACAAACATACGATGAATATTTTGCTCTCACATAAAAAGTCAGTATAATTCCTCTGATATTTACGAAAAACTATCATTGTACATATATGAAACTTATTATACTCACAAATTAATATTTGGAGATTAGAAGTTTACATAACTTACCAATGGATAATATTAGGGGGGCCTGATATTACCTTCACATAAAATAAAAATCTAATTAAAAAAAAAAACAGAACAATTATTGATTTTTCATTTTCATAATTAATAAATAGTTAGCATTTACCAAAAAATAATTATTAATAAATAGCCCCACACACACTCATCTTGTGTGCAGGAAAAAGAAAGTAAAAAAAGCAGAGCAATGGACTCTGTTTCTTCTTCTTCCTTCATCTCCATATTCTCTCCTAAATCCTCTCTTCACCACTCCCTTCTTAGCCGCCAATCTTCCTCTACTCTTCTCCTCCGTATCAACTCCGCCGTCGTAGAAGAACGTTCTCCGATCAGTAATCCAAGCGACAACAATGGTCGTCCTCAGAGCAAAACAAAAAAACTCCACAGTCGAACCAATCACACCGTGGTTTCATCTCCGGCGAAACAACGACCAGAAATGACTCTCGCAACAGCTCTCTTCACCACCGTCGAAGATGTCATCAACACGTTTATCGACCCACCGTCACGTCCTTCCGTTGATCCAAAACACGTTCTCTCCGATAACTTCGCTCCTGTGCTCGACGAGCTTCCTCCAACAGAGTGTGAAATCATCCACGGCTCTCTTCCGCCGTCACTCGACGGCGCTTACATCCGTAACGGACCGAATCCACAGTTTCTCCCTCGTGGTCCTTACCATCTCTTCGACGGCGACGGTATGCTTCACGCGATTCGGATTCACGGTGGTAAAGCCACGCTCTGTAGCAGATACGTCAAGACTTATAAATATAACGTTGAGAAACAATCCGGAGCTCCGGTGATGGTTAATGTCTTTTCCGGATTTAACGGCGTGACGGCGTCAGTAGCTCGTGGAGCTTTAACGGCGGTTAGGGTTTTAACTGGACAGTATAATCCAATTAACGGCGTTGGATTAGCTAATACAAGTCTCGCTTTCTTCTGTAACCGTCTCTTTGCTTTAGGAGAATCTGATTTGCCGTACGCCGTACGATTAACGGATGATGGAGATATTGAGACGATCGGACGGCATGACTTCGACGGGAAATTAGCGATGAGTATGACAGCTCATCCTAAAATCGATCTGGAAACCGGAGAGACGTTTGCTTTCCGGTACGGTCCGGTTCCACCGTTTTTAACGTATTTCCGGTTTGATTCCGCCGGCAGAAAACAAAGAGACGTTCCGATTTTCTCGATGACGTCTCCGTCGTTTATCCATGACTTCGCGATCACGAAACGTCACGCGATTTTCGCGGAGATTCAGCTTGGGATGAGGATGAATCCGGTGGATTTGATGATTGAAGGTGGATCTCCGGTTGGTACTGATAACGGGAAAACACCGAGGCTTGGAGTGATTCAACGGTACGCCGGAGATGAATCGGAGATGAAATGGTTTGAAGTTCCTGGATTCAACATCATTCACGCTATTAATGCTTGGGATGAAGACGATGGTAACTCCATCGTTTTGATCGCTCCGAATATTATGTCGATCGAGCATACTTTAGAGAGGATGGATCTTGTTCACGCCTTGGTTGAAAAGGTAAAGATCGATCTCGCCACCGGAATTGTGACACGTCATCCTATCTCCGCCAGGAATCTGGATTTCGGGGTGATTAATCCGGCGTTTCTCGGGAGACAGAGCCGATTTGTCTACGCGGGGGTTGGAGATCCGATGCCGAAAATCTCCGGAGTGGTGAAGCTTGATGTTTCTAAAGGAGATAGAGATGATTGTACGGTGGCGCGTAGAATGTACGGTCCAGGTTGTTACGGCGGCGAACCGTTTTTCGTAGCTAGGAATCCTGATAATCCGGAGGCGGAGGAGGATGACGGTTACGTGGTGACGTATGTTCACGATGAGGTGGCTGGAGAATCGAAGTTTCTGGTGATGGATGCGCAGTCGCCGGAGCTTGAAATCATCGCCGCCGTGAGGTTACCGCGAAGGGTTCCGTACGGATTCCATGGGCTATTTGTGAAGGAGACTGACCTTAATAAGCTTTAGCTAGCTAACTACACCAGTTTAAGAAATAATTAAGTGCTTAATTACTTTCCGTACAGAGATACAAAACGCAGTGTTTTTACATTTTATACATGATTAAAGTATATATAGTTTGGTGGTGGTCGATGTATATAAAAATATTAAAATACCAAAGCTTATAAGTGTTCTTCTTTCTTTTAATTATTCTGCTTCTTTATTTGGGAACAAAGCTTATAAATATCCTATAGAATTTCATTACGGCAGCTGTAAGATTTTTCTTATAAAGTCTATCACAAATATATTTTCTGTTACATAAAATATATTTAAAAGAACAAAAATGAAATATATTGAATTGAAAATAAAAAGATGGAAATGCTAAGTTTTAATTCTCTATTTTTTGTTTGTCGTCATGTTTTAATTCTCTATTTAAATAACAATGTGGGTATTTTTTTGACAAAATAATATTTCGAAACATCGGTGGATATATCAGTTAATGAATAAAGAATAAAAGAACATAGAAACGTGAAAAAGATTGTGTTTTCGTGGTGGGTGAATGGTGGGACCAACGATACATTATTTTGAGCAAAACATGAGGTCTTCTAGTCTTTTGTGGATATGGATATGACGTTATTTATAGCGATGCAACTATGAATAAAAACCTCTTAAAACAATCTTAATTGTTTTGATATTTATGTAACGTATTTTAAATAAAATCATTTTTAGCATTATGAAAAGCTTAAAAAAAACCCCATTTCCCATCATTGTGATTGATTTTGTAGATGTCGTCGAATCAAAGAAAACAAGGGACCAACCAAAGCAATAAACGCATGAGTGTGACCGATACGGAGAATGACACAGATATACATTTATACTTATGAGTAAAGCCACAATTAAAACCAATGGCTGATATTGATTTGAGTAAATGTGTCTGTCCAAAGCTTCGGGATCAAGTTTCACGTGATGAGTGAACAATTTCAACAAAATAACAAATTTTGACATTTATGGCAATGAAAACTATTGAGACAGACTCGGTTCGTCACATAATTTAATCAACCAGATCAAATGTTTTAATTTGGTAATAGAGTCTTAAGAACCAATTCCATAACTAACCTCTAGCTTTAATATCACTAGACTGGTTAAGCAAATAATGGTTAACGATGTGACTACTGACTAACAAGAATCAATCTGTAAACTTGACCAAACCTATTGAAATATAGATCATTACTCATTCGGCTAAAACATTTTAATTCGGTAATAAGATTTTCTGAACGAACCTATTACTACAAGTTAAACAATAGGAGTGGTTAGGTTAATCAATCTATGGATTCGACCAAAATGCAAAAAATCTAAACCATAGATTTGAAAATAAGATCCATAGGAAGATGAGTCATTGTTCAGGTGATAGTTACTATATGATGGCTCTATATATCTAAATGCCAACCACACAAAAATGGTCCCCATAGGATTTGAGCTCTATAATCTAACATAAGGACATGCATTGTTGAAATTGGATATTTTCATGGTAAAGGAAAAGACACTTTTAGCCCCGAATCTTGCAATGAAATGAAGTCCAAACATATAATATTATTCTATTTTTGTATTCCTTTAGATATGATTATAGGAATCAAATAGTAGAAAATGAGCACTTACAAGATTTTGGTGTAGGCATGAAACATAAACCTATCTGTCTGAAACACAATCCGGGAATCGATTCTTCTCTTTCTAGCTGCTCGAACCGTGGAAAACTTTGCGATGACAAGAACTTGGACCGGGTCTGTACAAGAAAGAATTTGGAGAAATGCAAGAAGGGTAAAGAGGAAGAGGGTGATAGATAGTTGAACTGGGGTTAAATTAGTAATCATATAAAGTATATGGTATAGAAAGAATTACATGTCAACTAAAACAGGGAAAGTTTTGCTCTCATCAAGTTTTTCATCTTTTTTTAGATTCTATGATTTCTTCAGAACCAGAAAAAAGAAAAAAAGTTGGAGGGTGTGGAAGTGATAAAAAAACCGTACCAAAAACGTCTTCTCCTACATCTTGAGCATGTGTGAATCAGCGAGAGACGAACTAAGATCTTCTCGGGATTGTGATCTCCGACTTTGGAGACGCATTTGACTTCTGCGAGGGGAGGACCAGAAGGAACTACTGCTGTCATATTGCATATCCCCTAAGCTATCAGAAGAACAACTATGCAAAACGCAGCTGCTCGATGAGTACAATGAAGATTCCATGAGCTGTGCGCTGCTTCCAAAACTAAATGGCCTACGCGGTGATCCCCGGACTGTTGGACTCAATGGTGTCTTTACCCCTAAAAGAAGAAGGAAATCGAAGACACAAGAAAGACAATGTTAAGAACTGAGAACTTGGAACAAAGAAAATGCAAAGAACTGGCCATAACTCAAGATTATGCATGTTGAGTTACCTGTACTCATAGGACTCCACCGCTGGAATCTGAAGGGAGACGGGATGTTAAGAACAGACGAAGCTGAGGCGTTATTGTGCCTAAAAAGTGGGAGATAGGACTTTCTAAAGAATCTTGGCATACAATTGCTGACGCGTGATAGTGCACAGAGAAGCAGAAGCAATGAGACGAGCAAAGCAGATATAAGGGCTATTGGGTTTATCTTCATACTCAAAGTCTCATAGCTCTTTAGTCCCAATGTAGAAGAAGATAGAGCCTTCCCTGCTTCCAGAAGAGCCACTCCAAGTGTCCAAGTTATACTCCCAGACCCAATAATAATTTGCTTATCTGTAATATACAAACCTTCTCGTAACAGGGAGACTATGTATGGTGCTCTAAAGCAGTACTGTTCAATGAAGGGTTGTGGAGAAACACTGGTTCTGGCAACTTGCCAAGCCTTTTCACAAAATTCCCTACCCTTTTCCAAGACATCATCAAGGGAAGCTTCAGCACTTAAATTGAAAAAACGGTACACCACGAAGAATCCGGATACAGCATAGAATTGACCATGAGGACGAGGATAACCATCAGGAAGAGCGCAAGGCTGCAAATCACAGTCAACTCCATGTTTTGTGTTTGACCATTCAGAGCTATTAACAGCAACTTTTACCAGTGCACTGCACTCTCCCCAATTTGGAGCACCAACGAGCTTGATAGGAACTCCTGGCTTCCCTTTTCTACCTCTTTGAACACTAGGAGCACATTGAGAACATGTGTACTGTCCATTGTATCCAGAATTCAAGCAAGGATGTTTCATTTCTAATTTTCCTTCAATCAATTCAGATTTATTGACATTTGGTAGCCTCTTTAAAAGATGAACAACAGATCTTTCAAATGCATCATTAAGACCATATCCCGCGAGAGAATAAGCACTAAGATGATGGTTAACAGACCCAATTCTGAGATTTAGGTTGGTCTCATTATGCGTTCGCTCCTCATTCTCAAAGGTTACCTGCAATGATGAGCCACCTAAGTCAAGTGCACCAAATGTTGCCTTCTTTGGTAGGGCTCCCAACATGCTTGTTTGGTAATTAAGGGCGGTCCATCCGAAATAAGCTTCCTCTGTACCACTGATGATTTTAACCCACTCCCTCCGGCAAGTGAAAGGCGACTTCGCCAGTATAGACCACACATTACCTAGAAGCCAGCTTGAATCAGCAGCACGGAGCCTCCGGACCCCCGCTGTTGCATAAACGAAGAGAGATGTGGTTCTATGAGCATGCTTGGGGATTTGCTTCTCTGCCCAGTGAATAAGGGGCTTTATCGCAGTTTTCAATCCTGATCTGTTGTTGACAAGCTTATCAAACCCGGGTTCTGTCTCCATCCGATCATAAGCACGGCCACTACTCTTTCTAGAAATACCTTCTGTCAAAGATTTCATAACAATAGGGAGACTACTATCTTTCTTGTAATTTATAGAAGCCTGATAGACATATGCACGAGTCCCAGTGCTTCCACAGTCAAACACAACATAATATCTCGATGCTCCTCGTGACCAGTTTGTATAAATATACATGGAGACTATATACACCAGAAAAGCAAACAGTAACAGGCACATAACAATCATAACCGCACGAACCCATTTACGGCGTGTAGATGAGCTGGTCCCATTCGGCACACTCCCCTTTTCCTTGGAAAAACTAGATCCATTTTGTCCCCATGATATATTTTGCCGTTTAACGCTTAACTCAGCTTCCCTAGCAAGAATGGATTCTTCAGGATCAAACCCATGATATGAAGAGAAATCTTGGAGAGACGCCGAGTGTCTCAAACTATTCTTTCTTCCACCATCCCCAAAACTAATGGAATCTGACACTGAGGTTCCTACATCCGGTGATGACCCAGTAGGCATATACAGAACAGACGGTTGCGTACCCGTTGTAAATCGACTCGACGCAGCGGTAAAAAGTTCAGTGATCCTACCAAAACCCATTTCTCTTGCCTACAATCATATACCTTAAACTGCTCTACTTAGAATGGAACTAACAACTCAACAAAATCTTCTCCGTTGTCTCACAACAAAGTCTTCAGATTCTTCATTCTTCTGCTGAAAATGATAACTACACAAATCAAAATCAAATACATTCGACAACATAACATCAACACGAAAACTAACAATTAATGTGTTCAACCAAAAATCTCAAAAGAGAGCTGGAATGATTCAGAAATCAATAGAAAGGAACGATCTGCAGTTCAATCGACATTGCGATAACAAACAAAAGACTCAATCATAGAATTGAAAAGCTAGGGTGCAATACCAGAAACACGCATTGGCATACAAGGAAGAACAAACTCAAGCCACCGTCAAAGCTTCCCAAGCTCTAGATCTCGTATCTCGCTGCGTCTTAGAAGCATACAAGCGCATATACAGAAGTTAATCCACGAATCGTAGAAAATTGAGAATCTCCAGCAGATCTGACGAGTATCTGGGTTAAAACCACGACTCAGACCTGAGAAAAACGAAGACGGGAGAGATCCATTTTGTGGAGAAAGACCTCTTATTGCCTTTGTCCTTTGATTTTTTTTTCTCTTCAACAGAAAACGTCTTGCTCAATTTTCAATTTCCTGGGGGACATTTGGAATATTTGAAAATGTTTGGGGTGAAAATGTAAATGAATCAAAATGTCTTCCTTAATTCCGATTAATATTTTTCATAAATCGCCCATTTTGTTAGTTGAAAAATGCTAATGGTGTGTCGTCGAAAATGTATATATCAAAATGTATAATTTTAAAATACTATATAGCCTTCTTTGAACCTAAGGCTAAAATAAAATCCAACGTTTTTTTTCTTCTTGTATTTAGTGTGAAATTGCTAAATTGGGGTAACACCTACTTTTTGGAATTCGTACATTTGCCACTAGTGTCATGTTTTCATACAAAATAGCCGCAGCTTTCTTATTAATATTAGCCTATCATTAGCGTTTGCTATAAGATATCATTTTCATAGCTATATGGATAGGCTAATATTAATACGAATTAATTATTGTGTATGGGGGACTACATTGACTCCATTCACCGTTAGATGAACTTCCAGATGAAAAAACCACAAAGATAATAGCATTGGAAAAACACTGAATTTGTGATTAATATTAAGGTAATTAAAGAAGATATTAATAAAAGATGAAAGTAAGAAAATGTTAAATCTTGTTATAACATGGTCTCTGATTTTTAACTTTTTGTTTTTGTTTTTGTTAGTCAGCAGATTTCACAGAGGAACTGGGTAATCCAGAAAACAACTGTCCAAGTCTGTTAACTGTTCCATTAAATATCAGAGGTTCCAAGGTTCTTACACCATGAGACGCAATCCCAATCCCGGAAACCGCTGTTTTTCGCTCTCTAAAAGATGCCCAAGTGACCATATAGAGTCCTAAAATGATGAAGAATCCACCCACAACGCTGCACAGAGGAAAATTTTCAAATGGATCAAGAAGATGTCGAAAAAGCGAAAGTATTAATTTTGGAAGTGAAGAATGTGGATGATTCAAAAAGACTCCGGAATATGTATTTAACCTTCCGAGATAAATAGGGCTACCGAGAAAGATTCTCGATAGGAAAGCTGATGCAGCAGGCTGAAGAGGATTGTAGAGAGCAACCAAGGCAGGACCAATAATCTTATTGGACCAAGTCAAGAGTCCATAGTTGAGTGCTGATGCGATAACTCCCTAAAGAGAAGATTAACCAGATGAATTGTGTCGATGATTACATGAGAAACATGTGAGAAGATAAAAAAACACTTATTGGTGCAACTTACTGCATATATAACTGCAAGAATCTCAGATTGTGTTAGCTTCCAATCTAATGGCTCCTTTACCATAAAGAAGGCTGTTGTGACCATTAGTACTGTACCGAAGAAGTATGATAGTGCAGCAACTGAAAGATTTGCCGGATACTTCTTCAAAAGCGGCGCCTGGAGAGTTTCCAATACATCCACAGTTAAAGATATACACACAGAGGTTAGAAGGCTGCAGTTTATGCGTTGGTCTAAACCAAACCAAAGAAACCGAAACAATGAAGAGGTCTACCTGAATGGCAAGAAATGTAGCCATACACATGCAGTTTCCAATCAAGCATAAAACTCCAATGTGCCATTGCTCAAATCCAAGATCGAGAAAACCAGAGACTAACCACCCAGTAGGCTCAGGTTGACCTTTAGCACTGATTTCATTGTGCATCGCAAAGTCTGCATCTTGATCTCCTAATAAGGCCGGACCTCGAAATAAAACCATAAAGATGGCACCCAAAACACACACAAGTGTGCCTCCAACCTTAGCTTGACCTTCAATTCTCAACAAATTCACTCTTTCTGTACTGCATACAAAGTACGGAACATAAAAAAACTGAGAAGTGAAGGCACATCTGAGCAGAGAACTCTAAACTCTTAGAGAAGAATCATACTCACCCCATCATTACAGCCAAGAGAAAGGTAAAGACCGGGATAGATGGTTGAATGGCAGCAGCATAAGTTGGATTTGTGTATGTAAGACCAATAAGAAATAACAATTGGTTGCCAAATACCCTATCAAAATTGACAATAACGGAAAGGTTACTTTTCCGAGATGTTTAATCTGCACAAACATGATTACAAGATATTGAGACCGAAATGGATAGAGATGATTTCTTACCCTGCTAAGCCCAGAAAGAAGAATGACAAGAGGAGGCTCTTATTCATTGGAGTTCTGATCCTTCTACATATATGAAAGACAAACAATGTTCATTGATTAGATTTTGAAAACTTGAACATTCATCACAAACCTTGCAAAGCTTGAGAGTGGTCTCGCTTAAACTTGAACATTCCACCTCACACACTATTCTTTCATTTTCTGATAGGTTTTTGGGGGAACTATATTACAAAACTATAGAACTAGACAAGCCTAACTCGAGAAACCAGATCCTAGTTTCAAATGTACTTATCGCAAAACTCGAAGAAGAGACATGTAGCTCAGAGAACATAACCAAACTAGTATTAAAACGAGGATTAACATAGAAACTGCAACGATCAATGATCTCAAAACTCATACGAATCTAAATCAACTAACATTGGAAGTAAACTGAATACAAATCACAGCTTAAGTCTACGCACATTGCTCCAAATCTGAAATCTAGTTGTTCTATTATGAAGATCACATTGACTTTAAATTCCCAGAAGAACTTATATAAACTCATCAGAGAGCAACCCTAATACAAATTCTGAAAATCCATACCAATAGATCAGGGGGCTGTATTGTTCTTACTTCATATAAACCAACAAATCGATCAGAAAACAATGAATCGATTGAAACCCATCTCGACTGCGTAGTTCAAAACTGGAAAAACACAGAGGAAACTCAAAACAAACAAAAGGAGGAAGAGAAAGATGAAACCTTTCGCGGAAGTAAGCGAGAGGAGCGAGAATAGAGAGAGCAAGAAGATCACGACAGACACAGAAGACAAGCTGGTTGACTCCAACGTTAAGAGCTACTTTTGTAATCACATGGTATCCGCCATTAAAGAGCTGAACAACCGCCATGGCAGAGTGCGCCATCTGAGCGTCTCTCTCCGCCGATCCGCCTCCGCTGAGGATTATCCCCGCCGTCATCTTTCCGATTTAAAATATCAGCGTCTCTCTCCTTGTTGGCTTCTTATAGTTAAAGATGAAGCGAAGACTTAAAGTCAGATCCTTGCTTCGTTTAGAAAGCTTTGTTCTGTGCAAATTTCCCTGAATTTTTATACAAATTTTGGGATTTTTTTCCCTTTTCAAATTGATCTGAGCATATATACAAATAGTTTTAGATTTATATATATATATCAACATACTGTATATATATCAATTTGATTAAAATATCAGTTGAGCATATAAAAATTAATTTTGTTTTCTCGGTAGAGCATATTATATAAAAAAGTAGTACTAACTGTCAATTCATAAAATAGAAAAAATAAATTATATAAAGTTTACATTTTTTACAAAAATAAAAATAGACATATATATTTATACAATTACAATAACAAAGCCAACAGAAATTCAATCATATTTTAATATTATTTAAATAAATTCATTGTTATATACAGTTGTACACCCATCAAAAAAACAAATCCGAATTAGAAAAAAATATAAATCTAAAATATAATTAAAAAAAATAAAAGTATAGTTGATTAAAGTTGCAAAATCTCAACCGAAACCGAGGTTATACAAAATCATCCATGGTAAAGTAAAATTTAAATTATATATTATTATTATTTGTAACCCCAACAAAATTTCGTATATAAAAAATATTACAAATTAAAATTTACAAATTTACAAATTTCGTATAGAGTAAATTTTGTATTTTTATTTAAAATTTACAATTAAAATTCTAAAAGAAGCGGAGAGAGTATTTAATTGGGTATTTCAATATAACCAAAAAAAGCCCACCACCGAGGCGCATTCACATCGGGACATGGACGGCGAAGAAGGAAGCGGAATACGGCTGAGCAAGAGATTCGCCGGCGGGAAAGTCACCGGCGGTAGCTTAGAGGTTGATTACAAGACGAAATCCGGTACCGCGTGGAGCCACTCGTTCCTGAATCAGAAGCCATGGCATCCACTTTCTTATCCCAATCAGCGCCGCAAATGGATCGCCGAGCAGACTCACGCCCAGCACGATCGCAGAGCCGAAGAGGTGGCTCGCGAGGTATGCATAGCAGATGGTCTCCAATTTCTCTTAACTGTGTTATTGATTCATTTCGTGTTTTTCCTTACTTCCCTTATTCGTGGTTTTGCAGTTTGCGCAAGAGCAGGAATTCTTCAAGCAAGCAGCTCTCATATCGAAGAAAGAAAGAGAGAAGGTTAGTTTAATCCCCAGTCAGATTAGGGTTTATGTTATTCAGAATCTCAGATCTTGTTCTAATGCTTCAGATTATATTGTTGCTGACCAGAATCAATTTGAAATATTGACAACTCTTAGAACTCTTTTGATCTTTAGGTAGATGTGTAAACCTATAGAAGCATTGGAATTTAGTTAACTAGTGGTTCTATTGAGTTTTGTGTTACTTGATATTGATTTCTGAGATTACTGCGCAGATCGAAACGATGAAAGCCGTGAGCTTCATGTATGTTCGCCCACCTGGCTATGACCCTGAAAGTGCCAAAGCAGCAGAGTACGCGGATGAGAAACACAAGGGCCAGGGTTCTTCAGCTCAGGATCCAATGGCGGATGACAATGTTGGTTCTAAGTATGTTGACAGAAACAGATATTATTATTGCTAGGACGATATAAAGTTGATTAGATCCTGTGGGGGAAATTGAGAATAGCTTATATTTTTCTTTGCTCTCTTTGATGCAATGCAGACCAGAAGAATCACTAGGAGTAGGTGACCATTCAGGTCAGGAAAGGAAGAAACGAAGACCCAAAGATGTGTTTGGGCGTGCTCTTCCTACTGAAGAAGAGTTTGAGGTCCTTAAAAATGCACCAAGGTATGGCCATATTTTTGTAATCTTTCAAATGTGTTAATCATTCAAGTACTCCAGTGTTATTGTGGAAATATCGCAACGTGTAAATGAACTTGTTCACATTACTTACTATAATTGGAATTTTGCAGGCTGGAGACTGGCATTGCTGGGAGAGTAAAGCCATTTGCAGTCGAAGTGCGTAATGTGAAATGTCTAAGATGTGGAAACTTTGGGCACCAAAGCGGTGATCGTGAATGTCCATTAAAGGATGCAGTGATGCCAAATGAAGAACTTCGATTGAAAAGAGATGATCCATTGACTGCTATCATTGCACATACAGATCCCAGCGAGGTTGGTCCTAATTTCTCATAATTCTCATCCTTCAAAATCATTATCTTGTAAGCTTAGTTTTGGAAAAGTGAAGATTGGATGGTTTATGTAAATTCACCCATGTATTATTAACCGGAAATGCTCTAACTTTTTGCAGCCTCTGAAGTGGGAGTTGAAACAAAAGCCGGGCTTGAGTCCTCCTCGTGGTGGTTTTGATCTTGATGATCCAAATCAACAAATTGTCGCTGAAGATATATTTGACGAATATGGAGGTGAATTTCTTGATTCCCTAAAGGTTATTTCTTTTCACATGCCCCATCTCATCACTAGATTGTATATACTAATGTTTTCAATTCGTTTTGAGATCACAGGGTTCCTTGAAGGCAGCATTCCACTAGAATTACTGAAGGACATGTCGTCAGACAAGAAAAGAAAGTCCAAAAAGAACAAAAAGCACAAGAAGCATTCATCTCGGGCAGTTGAGGAAAGTGATGAATCTTCCACAGGCTCAGAAGATAGTGGAGATAAGAGAGGATCGAAGAAGCGCAAGAAACTTAAGAAGAAGAGCAAAAAGCATTATGATTCTGACTCACTCTCCTCTGAAGATTCAGACTCTGACAGTTATTGCCGGAGTAGGAGAAGACACACTAAGCATGTTGATCCGTTTGCAACATTAAAATCAGAGGTTCACCACCAAGGAAACAGTCACAGAGAAAAGCATTCCAAAGACGAAAAGCACCAGAAACAGAAGAATATGGTGGATACACCTTCTGCTTCTTCTGATGATCATTCTGATTATTATAGAAATCACAGTAGTAGAAAGAAAAGATCAGAAGATGATTACAAAAGTCATCAGAGGGAGAGAAAGCAAGTGCATGATAACGATCCTGTTTCAGAGAAAAGTCAAAAACATGATAATTTGGAGTCTCCAAAGCTTCATAGAGTTGAGAAGGAGAGATATAATGGGAGAAGAGACAGATATGTCGATGTAGAGTCTGAGAAGTGTCATAGGTCCGAGAAGAAATCGAGATATGAGGATCTTGATTCTGAGAGGCATCACAGGAGTGTGAATGGCAAAGAACATGTGTTGTATGATGTATCTGATCATCCTGAAGAGTTTTCTGATAGATACAGAAGCAGCAATAAGAGAGTAGAATCTGATTCTGACTCGAACCGCAGAAGTAGAAAGAAGAAGCAGAAGCATGAGTTGTCATCATCATCATCAGAAGAGTCTCGTAAGCATCGATACAGTACAAAGCGGAGGAGAAACTGAGTCAATTCAATGCTGTGTCGATTGTCCTGGACCAAAAGTTATGGTTCCGGTCTTAATGAGATTGCTAGATATGTACGATTAGTTTTTGTCTTTGTATACTGAGTCTTTATAAAGCTTAATGACTGTTTTATACTTTCAGTTTATATTATTCGGTCACGTGAGAAGCAGGTGTGTAAAACGACTCCGTTTAGCACGTGGGGAGCAATAGAGCGTATAAAACGACTACGTTTAGAAGGGTTCAGCATATAAAACGGCGCGTTTTAAAACCGTTGGTTTCCCGCCGGCATGCATTTGAAGAGCAAGAAAGGGAATCCATGTCCTTGATTCACGGTCGGTTGAATCGTTTTCCTGGACTATCGTCTGTTAATGCTTGGAACTTTCAGATACGAGAAGCGGTGAATCGAAATGATCCGGTGGAATCACTATTTCTGTTTCGAGAAATGAAGCGCAGAGGAGTTGAACCAAACAACTTTACCTTTCCATTTGTGGCGAAGGCGTCTGCTAAGCTCGCCGGAATTGGGTACGGCGAGATGGTTCATGCCCATGTTTTAAAGTCTCCATTTTGGTCTGACGTCTTCGTCGGGACAGCGACGGTTGATATGTTTGTAAAATGCAATTGTGTGGATTATGCAGCCAAGGTGTTTGAGAGAATGCCTGAGAGAGATGCTACAACTTGGAACGCGATGATGGCTGGTTTCTGTCAGTCGGGTCTCACGGATAAGACGTTTTCTCTATTTCGTGAAATGAGAATCAACGAGATCCCACCTGATTCTGTGACTCTTATGACCTTGATCCAATCTGCTTCCTTTGAAAAAAATTTAATCCTTTTGAAGGCTGTGCATGCTTTTGGGATACGTTTAGGTGTAGACGTACAAGTTACAGTTGCTAATACTTGGATTTCTACTTATGCGAAATGTCGTGATTTGGATTCAGCTAAGTCAGTTTTCGAAGCTATTGACAGAGGTGACAGAACTGTTGTGTCTTGGAATTCTATGTTCAAAGCATACGCAATTTTTGGTGAAGCATTTGATGCTTTTGGTCTTTACCGGTTGATGCGGTATGAAGAGTTTAAACCGGATTTGAGCACCTTTATTAACCTGGCTGCATCGTGTCAGAACCCTGAAACATTAATACAAGGAAGATTGATTCATTCTCATGCAATCCATCTCGGTACAGATCAAGATATAGAAGCGATCAATACCTTCATTTCTATGTATTCGAAATCCGGGGATACCAGCTCAGCAAGGCTTTTGTTTGACATAATGCCTTCCAAAACATGTGTTTCTTGGACTGTGATGATAAGTGGGTATGCCGAGAAAGGCGACATGGATGAAGCTTTGGCCTTATTTAATGCCATGACCAAAACAGCAGTGGAACCAGATCTTGTTACCTTACTCTCCCTCATTTCAGGGTGTGGAAAATTTGGTTCACTGGAGATTGGAAAATGGATAGATGCTAGAGCAGATATTTACAGGTGCAAGAGAGATAATGTGATGATCTGCAATGCTCTTATTGATATGTATTCAAAATGTGGAAGTATACCCGAAGCTCGAGACATCTTTGATAACATGTCTGAGAAAACTGTCATCACATGGACTACAATGATAGCTGGATATGCTTTGAATGGTATCTTCCTCGAAGCTTTTGAACTTTTCAGCAAGATGATAGATTTGGATTATACACCAAACAATATAACATTCCTTGCCGTTCTCCAAGCGTGCGCTCATTCAGGTTCTCTGGAAAAAGGGTGGGAGTATTTCCTCATGATGAAAGAAGTATACAACATCAGTCCTGGATTAGACCATTACTCTTGTATGGTAGATCTTCTTGGAAGAAAGGGAAAGCTCGAAGAAGCATTAGAACTCATCCGTAACATGTCAGCTAAACCCGATGCTGGCATATGGGGCGCATTGCTTAGCGCCTGCAAGATCCACCGCAATGTAAAGATAGCTGAGCAAGCAGCTGACAGTCTTTTTAACTTGGAATCGCAAATGGCTGCGCCTTATGTAGAAATGGCAAACATATATGCAGCTGCTGGTATGTGGGATGGTTTTGCGAGGATTAGATCGATGATGAAACAAAGGAACATTAAGAAGTATCCAGGTGAAAGCATGATTCAGGTGAACGGAAAGAATCATTCTTTCACTGTGGGAGAACGTGGTCATGCGGAAAATGAAGTGATATATCTTGCGCTGAATGGTTTGACTTTTCTTGCGAGAGATGAACATATATTGCATAAAGAACAAAGTTATGAAATTTGCTGGGTTTAGATTGCAGTTGTAATGGATTACGAATCTATCTTTATCTAGATCTCGTCCCACTAACCCATAAGCCCTTAAACCCAGCACTAACCATTTTTGTCATTATTAAGATTCTATTATTTTTAGGATATAGTTTGTTGTGACCAGGATGTTGATGGGAAATCTAATATCAACCTGTGTTTATATAATTTAACAAGATACAAAGTAAAAAAGAGTAATTATGATTTGTGGAGGACCAGATTCTATTGGCATTTCTTTATTTTATTCACCACCAATCTTTTTTTTCCCATTTATCAAATTAAAGGAGAAAGACTTCCTCCAATAAATTATAGTATTACAGAAAAAGATATTTTCCTTTTCCTTAAGCATGTTCTAATGACCCCGTGTCCATTGCGCGTCCCACGACGTAGATATTTTGCTTATCACGCTTCACCTTTTCGTTTTACTTATTCTCATTTAAACCCCATTACTTTTCTAACACTCATCATAACACTCATAAGCTATAAAAATTTTGTGTTTCAGGTTTATTTTCTCAGTGTTTGGTTTCCATTTAAGTGTTTGGAGTGTAGACACGATTGGAATTCTGAAAACTACAAGCGTTCAATTTATGATAATAATAGCAAAACGAGGGCTAGAAGGAAAATACGAATAAAATATATAAATTTGCTTATTCAAAAATGGTAACGTGTTAAGTAATTAATTATAGATAACACAGCAGACGTAGCACGCCTATCCATTATATAGCGCACTTCTCCATAAGCTTTGTACTTCTGTTCCTAATCCTTGTCAAACATTCGTATCGGTAAATATTCTCAATTTTTCTTTTGATCGCACTTTTATCTGCAATTTCCCGTATTCAGTGTGCTCGATCGAAGCGTATGTGTTGTATTGTGTTTCATTTCCCAATTTCTTAGGATTCTTATGATCGAATTGCGTTTCTTCGTTGTTGAAATGGTCTCTGTTTCTTTATGTAATTGGATCCATGTTGTATTGATATCTATACAAATTAAAATCATCCATTTTGCTTATAACTTAAATGGTCATTCTTGTGATTGTGTAACGAATCAAGATGTAATCTGATTTTTTTTTTAATTGTTGCGATCTGTCGTTGAAACTAGCAAGTCAAAATGTTAAGTTTGGTTGACCATTGACCCTGATGATGTATCAAACTCTTTTTGTAGGTTTTGATTTTGCTGAATTGAGTAATAACAATGGGAGGTGGTAAAGATAAGCATCATGATGAGCAAGAGAAAGGATTTCATGGTTTTCCAGGAGGAGGACATCATTACCCATCCGGTCAAGGAGGATACCCGCCCGCTGGTTACCCGCCTGCAGGGTATCCTCCAGCTGGAGGTTACCCGCCTGCTGGATATCCTCCTGGTGCTTACCCACCTGCACCTGGAGGTTATCCTCCTGCTCCGGGCCATGGCGGTTATCCTCCTGCAGGTTATCCCGCACCTGGAGGGCACCATACAGGTATTATCCGGTTAAAGATCTCTCCTTTGTAGTTTTTTTGTATCATGAAGCTGCTAATTAGTGTCAAGTTTGAAGAGTTATAGGACAGTAGTTTGTAAATGTTGATGGTTTTTATGCATAAGCTAAAGATTGTCTTTGAAGTTTGCTGGATTATCAATACTGTTTAAGTTTGAATGATAATAAAACAACAGTTTGTAAATGTTGTTACTTTCTGTGCAACAAGGGATGATGACAGATGAGTTTACTGTTCTCTCTTCTGCTCCATTGTGTATATTTGTCCAAATATTGAACCTTAGAAGTATTTTTAGTCACATTGAACAATTTTGATTGTCATTTATGTTTTATGGATTGTCATTGTAGCTTGCTTGGATTATCAGCCTGCTAAGTATTTGTCAAGTTTGAATGATAATAGGACAATAGTTTCTAAAATGTTGATGTTTTCTGGCAAAATTAAAGAAGACTTGAGTTTACTACTGTCCTTTCTTCTGCTCCATTGTCCAAATGTAGAACTTTTAGGTGTTTTTGGAGTTCCGGTCAGATATGCATCAATGTTATAATCTTTGGGATCAAGTAGAATTACATCTTTATCGATTGTGATTATCATCTGAAAATTTTTGTGGTCTTTCTCTATGTGTTCTGCTACTTTGAAGGGTTCTCCATGTAATACCTTTTTCTTGTTTCATCAGGACATGCTGGTGGACTTGGAGGCATGATAGCTGGTGCAGCTGGTGCAGCCGCAGCAGCCTATGGAGCTCACCACGTTGGTCATTCTTCTCACAACCCGTATGGACATGCAGGACATGCAGGACCTGTAGGGTATGGTCATGGCCCTACTCATGGCTTTGGTCATGGTGGTCATGGTAAGTTCAAGCATGGAAAGCACGGGAAACATGGAGGAGGCAAATTCAAGCATGGAAAGCA
The DNA here is from genome assembly GCA_028015245.1 of Cardamine occulta. NCBI lineage: Eukaryota > Viridiplantae > Streptophyta > Magnoliopsida > Brassicales > Brassicaceae > Cardamine > Cardamine occulta. Next base: position 9,503,111 of record CM051388.1, on the reverse strand, counting down.
CGGGAAACATGGAGGAGGCAAATTCAAGAAGTGGAAGTAATCTTCAAAAACCCGACCTTTGATCCTCTCCTCCAATATAGTCTCATTAATCGACGGATGTTTCTAAATTCTAATAATCCCCCTCCAAACGTTACATATTAACTAATGTCGGTTTAGAGATCCCTGGATCGGAGGAAATAAATGGAAGAGTACTAGTATAAAACCTTATTAGTATCTGCAGAAGAGGTTTCTTTAATCTCTCAGTAGCAGATGCTTTGAAACTATCTATATTTTGGTATTGTAATGACAGTTTGTGTTTGTTTTTTTTTCATGATTTGAGGTTGGTGGAATTCTCAAAATATTTATGCTACTGTAGATACTTTTGTATCTTGTCCTTCTTCGTGTTCTTGCCTACATATTTTTGTTTCCGTCCCATAAATTCCAAAGTACTTCAAGATAATCTTATGTTCTTTCTTGATGAAATAAAAGAAAGCATATAAATTTTAGTAATATTCAATACCATAGCGAGATAAGGACACAAGGTCATGAAAGAATAGTTTTTGTTTTTCACTGATTTAAGGATTCACTTTTACAGAGAAGAAGCCGTATTTTATTTTATTTTTCTGTCTAAATTCCATTAAAATACCAAAGTGTAAAGAGATTACACAACAAACGGATTTACTATTTTGATATATCAGATAATTAGCATTTTTCATCATACGTGCAAATGAAAAATCTTTAAAAATATTTTGATATAACATCTAAATAATTTTTGATATTTTGAGAATATTTGACTTATGAAATAAAATTTTAACATTTTAATCGCAAGATTATATTAAACAAATTCCAGAAACATAGGAAAAACGAATTAAAAATTACATGTCAAGGGCTGTCCGATAAATTATTCAGACCATATTGTAACCGACCCAGGCCCAAAATAAAAGCGAATCGGATGAAAGAAAAACAGATAATTGAGAAAACCCTAAACTTTTGCTTTCGTTTTCATTTTGCGGAAAGCATAACTCTTAGGTGCGTGTGCTCTCCGCTGGTTCCTTATAAGAATCGGCACACGCTTTTTCACTTCAATCAACCTCGAAGCTCGATCCCAATCTCTCAACTATCGCAGGTTCTAATCTCGATTTTCCTTTTCTCATAGTTGGATAATTTAGATTTTATGTCAAATGATTCTCGATATGTCACCGATTTAAATTTTGGGGTTTATCGCTGGTTACTTCCCGATTGATTCGAAGTTGAGTTATTACATCTGGGATTGTATTGAGCCATCGATATTCCTTCAAAATTCTTATAATTTTTTTGCGAAAGTGTTTGGATTTTTTGATTTTTGGGCAAGTGTCAACCTTTGTAGCTGATTAGATGCTCTTTCTTTCTCTATATATGTGTGGATGAATTTGGAATTCATATTCACATTTTGTTTAGTGCTAAAACTCGGTTCACCCTTTTTATTACAAGTATTGAATTTGCGTTTTTCGAGCTTGAATTTACGGATAGCTTGATTCTAAGATTTTCCATGTCAACTAGTATTTCATTGTTTCTAGCATCTTGTAGTAAACAAGTTATTATCTTTAGCTCTGATTGGAAGTGGATTATCTTTGAATTTTGTTTTTGCTACTCTATAGTTGTATCCTTTGTAGTTTCATTTTGTGCTTTTGCCTAAGCATGACGTCTCCATTTCGTATATTTGAATCTGTGGGTTTAGTTTTCCAGTAGAAGTGATACTTGTTATCAGATTGGTGTTAATGATTGTGCGAAAAGAGATGGGTTCCGCAGACTGTTCCATTAAAAAACAGATGTGTTCTTATATCAAATTGTGTATAAATTATGTTTTATCTTCGTCAGGCAGTTAAACTATAGATTTCATGTATTTTGTAGATCTCTTGAGAGATGGCAGATCGATTGACGCGTATTGCTATTGTGAGTTCAGACCGTTGCAAGCCAAAGAAATGTCGCCAAGAGTGCAAGAAGAGCTGTCCTGTGGTCAAGACAGGTGTTTATTCTTATTCCAAATTTGAATTTGTGTTCCTGCATATTGATTTATTATTCGATGTACTGTAATTGATCTACTGTGTCATTACTCATTGCATATCTATAGTGTCTGGCATGCCAATTAGTACATAGAGGATGCTTAGGTGTAAATCTGAAGACATTAGCTTATACTTCCGACTTGACGTTTTTGTTATACTCTACATATTTCAGTGCCACTTATACATTAACTTGTGGTTATCTTAGGAAAACTTTGTATTGAAGTGACTGTTGCTTCCAAGATTGCTTTTATCTCAGAGGAGTTGTGCATTGGTTGTGGTATTTGTGTGAAGGTATGTATGCATATGCTATTTCGAATACCAGATATGCTCTGTACATGTCACTGCAACTGGGACACTAAATACTCTCTGTGGTTGCAAAACTGTAGAAATGCCCCTTTGAAGCTATCCAGATTATCAATCTTCCTAGAGACTTAGAGAAAGATACTACCCATCGCTATGGGCCAAACACTTTTAAGTTGCACAGGTTCGATTATCTATTCTTTTCCTTAAAAATTGACCCCTCTTCTAGTTTAAGACAATGGAATCTCTTTCTTTACTTCCAGGCTCCCAGTCCCAAGGCCTGGGCAGGTGCTAGGGTTGGTTGGAACAAATGGTATTGGAAAATCAACAGCTCTGAAAATTTTGGCTGGAAAGCTCAAACCAAATTTGGGCCGTTTCACTGTAATAGCCTCTCTTGAGTTTCTGAACTATTATCTTCGAAATTGCGTCTCTCGCCTAGTTTATGTATTATTATTTTCCCTCTTTAACAGAGTCCTCCAGACTGGCAAGAAATCTTGACTCACTTCCGTGGGTCAGAACTTCAAAACTACTTCACCCGCATTCTAGAAGATAATCTTAAGGTACAATTGAAACGAATCTTAATATTTGTCTCCATGAGGTAGCTAGGTATTATTTAATCGTTTAAGCAGCTCAATCAAGCAAGTTCTGATACCTTGTGCATGACAGGCCATTATAAAGCCTCAATATGTTGACCACATCCCAAAAGCTGTTCGAGGCAATGTTGGAGAGGTTCTTGACCAGAAGGATGAGAGAGATAAGAAGGCAGAACTCTGTGCTGACCTAGAGCTGAACCAGGTCATTGATCGTGATGTTGAGAATTTATCTGGTGGTGAGCTGCAGAGGTTTGCCATCGCTGTTGTTGCCATACAAAATGCAGAGATTTACATGTTTGATGAACCATCTAGTTACCTCGATGTTAAACAAAGACTCAAAGCTGCTCAAGTTGTTCGTTCTCTCCTGAGGCCCAACAGGTTTGAGTTTTCCAAATTTTGAAGTTTTTTACAAATGGGATTAAAAATAAGCTACTTAAAGTGTTTTTTTTTTCATTTTTTCCAGCTACGTCATTGTTGTGGAGCATGATCTTAGTGTTCTTGATTACTTGTCGGATTTCATTTGCTGTCTGTATGGGAAACCAGGAGCATATGGTGTGGTGACTCTTCCCTTCTCTGTCAGAGAAGGAATCAATATTTTCTTGGCTGGGTTTGTTCCTACAGAAAATTTACGTTTTAGAGATGAATCTTTGACCTTCAAGGTAAACTTCTTTTGTTATGGTGAAGAGGCAAAGTTATCTCACAAAGGCAGTCAATATTTTTCCTTGATGATTTTTCATTTGTTCGAAGGTTGCTGAGACTCCACAAGAAAGTGCTGAAGAAGTACAGTCGTACGCTAGGTACAAATACCCCACGATGACCAAAACTCAAGGAAACTTCAGGTTGAGAGTGACCGAAGGTGAATTCACCGACTCTCAGATTATTGTAATGCTTGGGGAGAATGGTACAGGGAAGACAACATTTATTCGGATGCTGGTATGCATTCTCTTCTTCCATGATCTGTTCTCTTGTGTTTAGAGTTTCAGAAAGTACTGTGCTCCTAAAATTGTATGATTGGTAATTTCTGCAGGCGGGTTTGTTGAAACCTGATGAGACAGAAGGACCAGACAGAGAGATACCAGAGTTTAATGTTTCATACAAGCCACAAAAGATCAGCCCAAAGTTTCAGAATTCAGTTAGACACTTGCTACATCAAAAGATTCGGGATTCTTACATGCATCCTCAATTTGTGTCCGATGTGATGAAACCACTTCAGATTGAGCAGTTGATGGATCAAGAAGTTATCAACCTCTCAGGAGGAGAGTTGCAAAGGGTTGCATTAGCTCTGTGCCTTGGAAAGGTAAGTATTTTGTTTCAGAAGTCTATAGGACATAGCTGTTTTCCTTTGTCTCAGTGATCTCATGCATCCACAAACTTTGTGAATCCCTACAGCCTGCGGATATATACCTGATTGATGAGCCAAGTGCATATCTCGATTCAGAGCAACGTATTGTGGCTTCTAAAGTCATTAAGCGATTCATTCTCCACGCAAAAAAAACTGCATTTGTAGTCGAGCATGACTTTATAATGGCAACCTATTTGGCAGACCGGGTCATTGTATATGAAGGACAACCATCCATTGATTGTACTGCAAATTGTCCTCAATCACTGCTCAGTGGAATGAATCTCTTCTTATCTGTAAGTCTCCTATTCTTTCCTTGGTTACACCATAAGGGCAAGAATAAAAAGGATGTAAAGTTTGGTGCTAATGATTCCCATTTATGTCTTTCATTACTACGCAGCATCTGAACATTACATTTAGACGGGATCCTACCAATTTCAGACCAAGGATCAACAAATTAGAGTCGACCAAGGACAGGGAGCAGAAGTCTGCAGGCTCATACTACTACTTGGACGATTAAGACAACTAGCATGAGGTTTTTGATCTCTAAAACCCAATCCTGTATTATAAATCACACAACATTAGATGGAACCAATATCTGAAATGTTTGTTCTGTCTTCATTTCTTTTATGGATTCACAGAATATAGGGCGTGATCTGGATTAAACATTGTCCGAATCCCAGAAGGTCTTTTACTCCGAGTAAGTTAATTACTGAGCTCGGGATATCTTGCTCGGGAATGCATTAGCAGATGTTTCTTCCTGGTCAAGCTTTTGACTGTTGTTTCCTCAGTTTTGCTTCTACTTCTTCCTCCTACAGCTTTTATTAACTGAGCAACAAAAGTTTCAGAATCTTTAACCTTTATTTTTTTTTACTTTTGTACTTCCTGAGTTGTTGTTTTAAATATTTTACTGTGTTGTTATTACTTGTTTTTTACAAGGAATTTATTGCCTATTGTTATATTATTTTCTTGCTTCATACACAGCCTCTAAACTAATCACTGATGTAGGAAACCTTCAAGTAACACTATTCAACACTAATGTCAATAACACTGTAACCAGGTAGCTTCTCCAAAGCTCTATCCTCCACTATCTTCCGTAGCCTAACAGCTTCTTCCCAACGTCCCAACCCAACATAAGTATTGGACAACGAGATATAGTAAGATGCGTTGTCTGGTTCCATTCCAAACAAAACTTCTGCAACTTCTTTTCCCAACTTTGTGTCCCCATGATACTTACAAGCGCTCAACAAAGCTCCCCATACACCTGCTTTTTGAGGCTCACCGATCCCTGTGATGAACTCATAAGCTTCTCTCAGCTTCCCAGCCCGGCCAAGCATGTCAACAATGCAAACCCGATGTTCCGTAACTGGTTTAACCCCGAATTTTTCCTCCATTTGGTTGTAATATCTTAGACCTTCGTCCACAAACCCAGAGTGGCTACAAGCTGACAATAGGCTTATGAAAGTGCTTTTGTTTGGTTCCATCCCTGAGGTACTACTACTCATTTCCTTGAATAGCTCCATTGCCTTCTTTCCCATTCCATGGAATCCATACGCAGAGATAGCTGAGTTCCAAGCAGAAACTGATTTCTTCCCTGTGTTTTTAAACACCTTCATGCCGGTTTCTAGCATCCCGCAGCTACTATACATGTCCACAAGTGCTGCACAGATAAAAGGGTTTGCTTGAAACCCACGACGAATAAGATGACAGTGTGCCTGCATACCATAGCCTGTAGACCCGAGCAGAGTCGAGGCAGAGAGAAGACCAACAATTGTGATCTCGTTAGGCTCTAAATTGAGGTTTCTGAAGAGTTTAAAAACTTCTCTTCCAGCTTTGTTCTGAGACAAAGCTGATATCACACAGTTACAGGAACATAAGTTAAGGTCAGAGATAAAGCCAAAGACCTTCACTGCACTATCTATGTCTTTACATCTACCATACATGGTGATCAACGTGTTCTGCAATTGGGTTTCAGATTCTCTCAAAGTCTTAATAGCTAGCCCATGAAAGCACCTTCCTTGTAAGACCAGTCCGAGGTTTCCACTAGCCGAGATAGTACCCAAAAGTGTAATCAAGTCATGACGAATTTTCCCTTCAAGACTCATTGCTTGAAACGCTTTCAATGATTCTAAATGGTGACCACTTGATGCACAGCCATAGATAACAGAGTTCCAAGATGCGAGATCCCTCGTTTCGGATATCCTCTCTAACAGCAACAATGCTGAAGCTAGGTCCCCGCAACCAATGTACATGTTCATAACTGAATTAGCTGAAAGGATATTATCCCCAAATCCTAGCTTTAGCTGCCAACAATGGACTGATTTGCCAAAGATGAGAGAATCAGAGCAATCACAAGACGGAAGAATTGCCAACACAGTCGACAAGCTAAACTTTGAACAAGAATTCTCACTGACAACTTCTTTGAACAGATTCTTAGCTTCTTGTGTAAACCCGTTTTGCGCGGAAGAAGATATCATCGAGTTCCACGAAACCAAGTCTCGATTTGTTGTTGTCTTGAACAGCAACTCAGCCTGACTAGTTAAGCCACATTTACCATACATGTCAATAACGCTATTTATTACCTCTAATGCTCTAGATTGCATCTCCCTGCGAACCGTATAACCATGAATTGCTCTTCCCTCTTGTGACAAACATAAATCACCGCATATGGAAGTTATTGTAACCACGGTGGCGATATCAGGCTGAATCCTATCTACCGATTGCATTTCTTTCAAAATACCAAATGCTTTTTGAAACATTCCATTTGAGGCAAACCCATTAAGGTCTGAATTCCAAGAAATCACATCCTTGCACAATAATTCTTTAAACACAGTTTCCGCAGCCTCGGTGTCCCTACATTTTGAGTACATTGAAATGATCGAGTTGGCCACAGAGACATGATCTTCTGGGCTATAACCCGATTTTATAACCAACCCATGGAGGAATTCACCTAAAGGAAGCTCTTCAAGAGAAGAGCAAGCTGAGATAACGCATGAAAAAGTTACATTATCAGCTTCTTGTCCTGAGCTAGTCATTGACTTGAAGTACTTCAACGACTTCCAGGGATGACCATTTGCAAGACATTTAGTCACAATTGTGTTCCAAGAGACAATGTCTCGGTGTTCCATATGCGTGAACACACACTCCGCGGAGCTCAAATCATCGCCTTTTGCATAAAGATTCATCAATGCATTGCACAAGCTAGAATCCGAAACCAAACCAGTCTCTATAGCCAAACAATGAACCATTTGACATTTCTTAGAAAGATGTAGACTAGACAACGCCGAAGCTGCAAGTAAAAGCGTCGTTGAATCAAACTCAATTCCCTTCTGAATCATCTCAACGAAAAATCCAACTGCTGTTATAGAACGACCATTTTGATTAAGAGCAGTGATCATACTGTTCCAAACAATCACATCTTTCACTTTCAGTTCACCAAACAGATCCAAAGAAGACACCAAGTCCCCAGTTCTCCCGTAAAGCGTTAGAAGCTTCGAAGATGCAGGCAAATCTTGGAGAAAACCACACTTCAGAGCAAAACAATGGATACTCTTTGGAGTCTCTACCTCTGTTCTCATCATGGAGGATCTACGTACATCTTGCAACAACATAAAGCTCGAGTCCACCGTCCTATTCTCTCTCTTAGGCATTTCGTCGAACACATTATGGCCAATAGAAGTAACCGGAGACAAAACAGAGGACGTGAAGTGTCGCTCATGTTTTCTCTTACTGATGTGGAAATCGGAAGAACAATGTCCGGAAAGAAAATTCCGGCGAATAAATGAGTTACTGAGAGAGCAGATTATGTGACTGGAACAATAAATTCTCAGCTTTTTCGGGGAAATCGAACAATATCTTACCATCGCCAACACATCGGCGGTTTCCCGGCGCCGGCAAAAGCATGTATATTAATGTGGGTCTTTTATTGGGCTTAAGTTACATTAGTACTTATTGGGCTTTTTCTTTCTTAATTGTTTTTTCCAACACTTGTATTTAAAAATGGTAAATGAGAATTAGATTGATTAATGGTGGATAAAAGCTATATATATAGTTAGTTTCTCCTTTTTTTCTACGGTTTTGCGGTGAAAAAACAATTAGCCACATTCGATTGGTTGAGCGAGAATAGGTTTACAAACTATCTAAGAAGTAAGAAGTAGACTTTATAGTTATGAATTTACCAGTATTTTAAGATGACAATTTTGGTTTTCTATTTCTTGAGCCTAATTAAATTTGTGTATTTGCTGCCTTTGTTTCTCTTAAATCTTATTCTTTCTCTCTTTTTTTCTCGAGTTATTACCAAGAATTTTCATTATAAAGTAGACGGATCAAAAGCATACTCCTAATGGTTTAAGAGTTTATGAATAATTAATTATAACAAATTAAATACTCTCCCAGATCCGTAATGTACCCGTTACCTCTCCCGAAATTATTGCTTATTCAATGTTTCGTGTTCCCAAAAGTGTCCTATTGATAACGTTGTCGTTTAATTCTATAAGAATCACATTATTCATATGATAAAAGAAAATCCAAAATCATTTTTTAGTAGAGCACTGAGCACATTAGTAAGTTCTAATTGAATCTTCATTGATTGCCGTCAATGCACATTAGCGACATGTTTGTTAATGCACATTAATTGACTTTGTATATATATTTCTGTTTGACTTTTCCTATCGATGTACGTATGACGTACATGCTTTCGTGCTCGTCAAATAAAACCTGACTATGTGTCTTCTACATTTATTATTAGTATTATTTGTCAATATACATTATTAAGCTTCTTTTTTGTACTAAAGTCAAAACAACATTATTGTTAAAAAAACATTTTTTATTGTTAAATAAAACAAGTTCTTAGAACTTTTATATATGCAGTACTCCGGTTGTAATAATTTGAACTCATGTCGTAAACATTATATAGAGGTGTTTAGTGGGATGCTAATTTCAAACTAACTGCTCAAGCACACACATTCCTTTAGACGGATCTTAGGCTCGGCCAATATTAGACCACAAGCACTTGGTAAATAAATTCTTAGTTCGAGGTATATATATTAATATATATATATATATATTAGTTTTGAAAGTTATCTTATCTAATATGTATGCGTCTCAATGCAAACTTTATTAAATAAAAACGCGACAATGACAATTATACATTGACAAAAAAGTCAACATATAAGAGCATAAGAATATTGAAATGCAAAATTATAAAACTTATATATATATATATATATTCCAAAATTATAAAAATAGAGTAAAAAGCATTATTAAAATAAAATAAATTGGTGTGACAACTAGCATCTTACGAGTGAGGAGAAACTATCCATGATTTTAATAGATGCCGCTTAGTGAAAAGCCCATTGTTCTCTCTACATATCATTTTTTCTACATCCTTACGTTTCTTTTATGGAGTAGTTACTAATCATTATTTGTTTTTTGTGTCATGGGCATAAATATTGTCGAGTTTTATATATTTGTTTCAGTGATTTATATCGATTGTCTAACAAAAAAAAAACGTTCTTTATATATTTTCATATTTAAATATATTTTGGATGGGAAAGATAATTAATGGTCGGTTAACAAATTTAGAGTTGACTTCTAAACCTAATATAAAGAAATGCATGCGTTTATGTTCGTGGGGCTCCTCAAAGTTTGAACGCCATGGCAGTACGTACGTAATCGAACACCAAAATCAAAAACTGAGTAGATATATAGTATAAACCAAAAACATTAAAACATACATTTCCATATTAACAGAAATATAGTTTCTACATTTTTCATGCAAATTAAAATTTATGTCAAATTTTTAGTCTTGGCCTCGGATGTTATATTAGTCCGTTTGTCAAATTTTTAGTCCGTTTTTAAGTCCGTTTGTCAAATATGTCAAATTATGTCAAATTTTTAGTCCGTTTAGTATTAGTCCTCGGAAAGACTGGTGACTTTCTTCTGAGGTTGAGGTCTAACCTTAGATGGGATTACGCATGATAACGACGATGAGGACTCGAGTTTCTTTAGAGCTGAGGCAATTACACAATCATCCAAGTTCTGCGGCTCGGATCGGGTTTTTTCATTGCGATTCTTCTGTTTGGTTCGTTTGTAGGGTTTTCTAGTTGTGTTTTGTCCGATATTGTTTTTTGTTGTATTTTGTTTTCTTTTGTTGTAGTTTTTCGGTCTTTCCGTCTAATTTTTCTTGTAATCGTTGTCTTAAGTTTAAAATGGTATAATATTTAACATGTTATCAAAAAAAATGTCAAATTATTTTTTATAAAAATTCATAAAACAACGATCTTTTTGGAAAAAAGTTAGTATAAAATAATACTTACTGTGATGTCTTAATATTGGGGTCATTAATCTTCTAGGAGTTTTTCTTTTGTTCGTTTATTAAAACGATTAAGTTGATTGAGAAACCAAATCCGTATTTCTCCATAAACACCACCTCCTTGTGCGTAAACCAATAAAGAAAATCATTTAGGACACGTATGTAAGAAAAATAATTTAAATGTAGTCCTTGGAACATAGTCAAAGCTCAATAGACGGAACATGACAGAAAATGTTTAGATAGTTTCAATTGCAAACGATAGTTTGACACGTGGATTTGTTGATTGGTGAAAACTTTAATATATGTAATATTCGTTTGCCACAATCGATATAGAGAAAATGGAATTTATTCACCCGGCATTTGATTTTATAATTTTTCCCGAGTGTTTATTAGTGCAATTAAAATGGTGCCATTACAGTGTTAGGAACAATAGAACACTACTATAAAAGTTCATTCAAGAAAATGCATTATATGGAATTTTCAATTCAAGTGATGACACGACTCCAATACTACAACAACCGTTAGATTATATATTTTAGTTAATCACCCAACTGTTAAACAATTAAAAGAAATAGTTTCTGTGGGAAATTCGAACCACAAAAGTGGTACATGTGGTTAGACCATATGGACAGTTAGATCAAATCGCTGCAAATTTGTAATTGGCAACAACATCATCTCCTACAATTTAGTTGATTTAATCCTTTTCTGTATTATTTAATATTTATCATATATAAATCGTGGTTGAAAGAGATATAAAAAGTCGGTTTACAAGATGTGGTTCGATAACTATCACTGACACACGAATGTGATCACGACCGAAAAAGATATTTCTCTACGTGGTGAGATGGGATTTATTTCTCAATTTTGCGGCTGAAATGGGAGACTTATCATATTACAAAATCTTTTTTGGTCATGTTTGATTTTTTAATGGCAAATTCTATCTTGTTTTCTATAACAAGACTTCCAATTCATCAATTTTGATTATCCGAATAAAGTGTGAAAATATCGTCGATATTTTAATTCGTACCGAAAGAGGTCCCGTGAAAATTAAATGTAAATTTTAAACTAAACAATCATAGCCACTTTCAATCATAAAAACATCCTCAGCATATATAATGTTTTCCGCAAACAGCATTCAAAATTCTTATGTTAATGCCCATCTACAACGTGTCTATCAAGCAATTAAAACGACAAGTTCTAAGGATTATTACAATAATACTAGTTGCAAGCTTGGTTCAGACAATCTAACTTATCATTGTCACGTCCAATTTTTTTTTTGTTTTAATTACCGAGACATGATACCGTGTGGGGGAAAATAAATAAACAAATACAGAACAACATTACTTCTAAATGTCTTTTTTAAAGGGATCAGTAGATGAAAGACTGTACTTTGGTAGGGTTTCTACAATTCCCATCAACTTTATGTACTTTTTTATTTGATAATTAATCTGAATTAACCTTATTTGATAATTAATCTGAATCAAGAAAGTTAAGTGTGGTCAAAAAGACTTACATTTCATCCTATAACTTTTTTTTTGTAGAATTTTTGAAAGAACTTTTTTTTTGTTTGGTTAAAAGGTTTTATTTTTCAAAGACTTGATATTGACTAAACGGCTACCACGGCCACGTTTCTTCGTAGCAAACAATAGACGAAAACATGCTTTCATTTCTTTCTTTTTTTTACATATTTATAGTCTCGAAAAGATAATTCTTACTCCATATCCAAAATAAGAGATACGATTCCATATATATTTAGATACGACTTCTTGAATTTTGTATCCATATGAATACGACTTATCGGGCCCATATTGAACAAGAGGGACTTGGCCGATTTGTGTACAGAAAACCATTTATAGCACAAAATGTTAAAACCAATAATTTTCTTTTGAAATTATATGAATTCTACGATGAGAATTCCAAATTAATTGGGAGGCTCGGAGATGATTTCCTCTCAATTATTACATTGGTACGACGGTCGATATACTATCCATCTCAATTATTTTATATAACATTATATAGGGTATATTTTTACAAAAAAAAAACATTATATAGGGTATATGCACATGCATATTATAAATTTTATTTTTAATGTATTTTAATTAAATACATAGGATTTCATGTATTATTTGAACCGCTAAGAAATAAATGTTGTGCTCTATATTAGGTTGCACAACTTAGTCGGAGGTTTGCTTTGCATTATGAAATCGATACCGGGAACTTGTTTTCACAGCTTTCCAAAAATACATTATGAAACTGCAATAGAAGCACGATGGAAACTACTTACGTTTCTATTTCAAAATGCAAAGTAATTTGCAAACTTTTATTTTTAAAATGTGATGTTGTTAACTAATAGCGTGTGTGGGATTATTTTATATATATTTCTGACTAAAAAATAAAAGAAGCTAAAACTAATTTAGTTATTTGGAGTCTGTTACTTTTAAAAAGTATGATATGAATTTATTTGTGTTAGAATATCAACCAACGTCTCGCATCAAAAACTTAAAAATAATTATTTTATATATATATATATATATATATATATATTAAGTTAAACTCTAATTCTTATAAGATATTTTAGGGAAAAAATCAAACACAACTTCATGCGAGTTTGACAGTTAGTTTAAAACGAACAATATATGGACTCGTAAAAATCCAACAATTTGAGGGATGCGTTTAACAAAAAAAAAACAATTTGGGGATTAGAAGTGATTAATTTGACTAATGGAATGATATTAGTTTTAGAAGATTAGAGAGTTTGGGGATATTTTTCTCCACGACTCAAGCAAGAGTTTGATGCTGTTTTGTTTTATGAAAAGAAGAAGAAAACTCGCAACATCTCAAATTTTAGTGATTTCTTTTGGCGTGTAGTTGAACGTACAATAGTACCTGTCCCGTGATATATGGACGTACACGTGTATTGTTAAGGACAAAACAAAATAATAGTTATAGTCAGAATAAGATTTGTATGTAGGTCAAATCTTCATTTACGGCATAAATATATGCGTTTAACATTAAAGAAATTAGCTATGCAAATATCTACAGAAAATTTATCGATCTAGAGAAACTCAAATGTGCTTATATTAAAGTCACGTATAAAATTTGTAACCCTTTTTAAAATTCTATTGACACACACACCTAAAGAATAAAAAAAAATGTTTTTCTGTAATTTTTTTTTATATATTTGCATTAATTATAGTTAACATAGATTAATTTTACATTATTTATGTAAGTGATTTCAGAAACAATTATTCAAATATTTTAGATTGATTGAGATAAATTTTTGCATCAAATTTTTTTAATCGATGTTAATATGAATCAATTGCAAAAAAAATAATTTTAATTTTGCATCAGTTACTATAAATAACGTTAGCACTTGCTATGGTTATAACAACTGATGTTAAATATTTATATCATTTATTAATAATTAATGTAAAAATTAATATTAAATTAATTATAAGCAGAAAGAAATTATATAATTTCAACAATTGATATTAAAAAACATAAAACTCTAAAATCGTTTAGGATCATGGTTGCTTATTAAGCCATATATACATGTTGGTTAGCACTAAGGTGACTATAGTTAAGAAAACTATTAAACTTCTTCTTTTTCGTTTTTACAACCAATGTCCAATTTTTTAGTAGCATCGATTTTATTGATGTAAATTTTGTATTATTTTCTTAAATGATGTTAATAAATTTAATAAATATATTGATTATTTAATTGATGTAAATTAACATTATATCAATATTTTTAAATTAATGTAAACTTATAGAGATTTTCATCAATTTTAATGAACTGATATCAAACAAATAACGCCATTGTTTTAATTAATGTTTAACTAAAATTTTTGTATCAATTACTAATAAATAATTCAAATTAGCATCAATTATTTTTTGGCACAACCTAATTGATGCTATTATACACCATGTTTTCGTAGTGACATATAACGTACTCGTATATTTACAACAATTCTTTAATACACTTTTCACACATTATCACAGAAAACGTAAAATATGTACATTTCTTATATATATAGAAACCTTTCCTTGTGGAGATTTTTTTTATTAGAAGACAGTACTAAAATTATAGGTGGGACTATTGCATATCGTGGTAATATAATTTAATCCAAGATACTTAAAGACTATGTTTTTTTTTGTTCAACCTCTAAGACTATGTTTTAAAATGTTACTAGAATCATGGATGATTGAATATCTTGGTTATATGATTAACTGCCTCCTAGCCAAGGAACTATTGCCAAAGAGGCGCACGGAAAACGTATATTTAAATTAAAATATCCAATGTTTGTGATAAATAATCATTTAAATTGGTAATACCAATTATATTCCAACAATAAATAAAATAATTTTATGATCAGGACAACTTAATAAATGTAAATTAGTTGGGACGGCAGTAAAAAATATCAAATATAATGACGCTTTTTTGTCAATAAATAAAAGTGACGTTTATTTCATTAAAATTCAGAAAAGGAACAAAAAAAATAGATAAATGAATTAGGCATCAAATTTTATCTGTGTGGTTGTGCTATTAAAATGTAAAATAAATTTTATCCACAAAATTTGGATAAAATGTACCTGTCAGGTTAGATGATATTTAATTGTACAGTCGCATCATGAGACAATATTTTAATTCATTGTTATAAGGTACAACACGGATAAAACTATGTATGTGAGCCGACAAAAAAAAACTCTATGTATGTGAAAGATGATATTAAAATATCATACTGTTTCCTTTTTGGTTGGTAAAAAAAATTTAAAAGGTTATTAAAAAAAAGATACAGTTAATATGAGATATGATTAGCTCAATATCTTTGTTAATCTGGTTGTACCCAATTACTACTAATTGAGTAGCTAGATCGTCTATCAATTTTTTAATACTCAAAAAGTTTACTATTCACTTTGTTATTTTCTAATTCTGAAGTTCTCTTTCATACAAATTTGAGTTTACATTGAGATTTTAGCAAATAATTTATATATTTAAAAATAAAAAACTTTCAAATAAATCATTCTTTTATCAAATAACGACGATAAAATTTTCCCAAATTTGTGACTTGCTGTCGATTATTTCGATATTTTCATATTAAGCAATTCCGTGTCTATATCTATGTTGATATTTTGTAATATTAACTACTTATATTCTTTATCAAAAAAATATGTTCTTCATATACGTTAAAATAAAACTATAATTTTAACTTTAAAATGTCCCTCTCTATGACAATTAGTATCCACCATGCTTCATATTTATAATCTATCACTAAAAGTTAAATGAGCAAAAAGATTGATGCATGCAGCTAATATCGTGACAACTATTATAAAACTTATGATTTATTATGCAAGTTAAGATCAATATGAAGTGTGGGGTAATGGAGTGACTCAGTCCCACTTTTGCTTGTCGCTGTTTACTTTTGTGACTTGATCTATGCACATCATATCCAGACACGAGTACTCCTAACACTTTTATATTTATCAAATGTATTATTATTACAGTTTTTTTGAGCTGTAAGCCTGTAACCATAAAAGGTGATAACGCCATAATTTCTAAAATAAATAGATCGGTAAAAAGAAATATTAATCTAAATCTCGTCAATCTGCAGCCCCATTGTTGACGACAGGTGGTCGAATCAGATCATATCTTCTTTATTATATAGAACTTTTATATGTTGTTATCGTCATATATTCTTCCATTATGTGTTCAATATCTAATCATATACAAAATTTAGAAAAAGTTGACAGAAAAGAAAACAAAAAAAAAACTTGGAAAAGTCAGTTAAAACATCAAGTATGTCTTTTTGTTAATAAATACGATTTTTTGTGTAAACATTAATGAACACCAAATATGTTGCTAAAAATAAAGAAACATCAAATATAGATCACAAACTAGAAAATTAAATATTATTTCCTTTGTTTTACAAAGAGGATCGTTCTAGATTTTTTTTATATATATAAAGTGTTATTTTATGTTTTCAGTATAACTTTTCAATCAAATTTCATAATTTACCCATAAACCAAAGTCATTAGTTAATTACTTATTAAATAAATGCTTATCTGTGTAAATTAATTATGCAACAATATTGAATATGTTTTCAGTATAACTTTTCAATCATTTTTTTGGTAATATAATACTTTTCAACCAAAATAAAACATTTTTATAATTAATGTTGCAATCAATTTTGAGTTTGCAGAAGAAAAACAAAAGTTAATTAAACGAGAAAAAACAGTAAAAAGAAATATCGTGTGATGTGTTGTACTAAAGAGAAAGATGATAGAATCGGCGGTCTTCCATATCAAGCATTGTTTTCTAAAATTTTCTATCCAACGGTTGCAACAGATGAAACCAATAAATTCTTTTAACAACAAAACTAAAATCATTTTTAAACTCTTACGGTCCATAGCTAAGTTATGACTTATGACTGATACTTCCTTTTGTTTATCAATATTCAAAATTAAATGTCAGATCATTTACAAAGAAAAAAAAAGTATAGAATAACCGATAATTTCGATATTAGCTACGCATTTACACGTTAAACCTGATTGGCAATATTAACTTTTAATTAGAACTTACAATGATGAGTTCTTCATAGAGCAGAAAAAACGTAATATACCAAATCATATAGGCAAATTCTTTTTCTCCTATACACACAATACCAGACACGTAAAGATATACGAAGCGAAACACACATGGAGAATCGAACGTTTAATTAATTAATGTATATAAATGAATCAGTTTGGGATACGGAAACCCTAGAAATCGTGGAGAGAGAGAGCTGTGGACACGTGTGCGAAGCTGGCCACATGTAAATTATCCTTACACGATTCTTTAAAGTACTCTCCGCCATTGTTAGGACTTAGGCGTTAGGCTCGATCCTTATTTAATTGACATTCCACTTTTGTGAAGTTGTTTTAATTTATACTTACATTAATATATAGCTATATCTATATGATTATATAGCTATTTATATATGATTATAATTTATATCTATATCTATAAACACACACCAGATATACATATATAGTTTTCTTTATGCGTATTTTTGTTTGTTATAATGTATACATTTTATGGTGTCTTTATAATGTATACCTAAGCAAGTACGTAGAAGTTACATCGCCTAGATCTTTTTCAGGCAGCTAGCTTTGTCCGAATGTAGATATATGCTTCAAAATTAGCATGTATATTTGAATATTTAAACTGACCTTTCAGTTTTCGATCAGGATATTAACAATTTACTTGCATTTGCAATCGATCTCCCGTTTGTTGTTCCACAGAATTTTCCGTTGTCAAAGCACCCATATATATATTGACAAATGGTTGAGTGTTTTTGGAAAATGCAGATTACTGCGTTCATTTTTGTTTTCCTCGCTCGATAACATAATTAGAGTGATAAGAAAACCAACAATTTTTAAAAGAAAAAGGTTTTAAAATCACTATTCGATTCCCTGGATGCCAAATTTGTTTCCTTAACAGAAAAAATAAAAAAAATAAAAAAAATATAAGAAAAAGAGAAAATGTGATTTCGTGTCTGCGTACGTACATAAATGTACAATACTGGACACATATAGACAATGTAGCGAACTGACTCAATAAAGTCTTTTACATTCTGTTGTCACTATGAAATTAATGCGAAAAAGGTCGATTTCATTAGAACGGGTTCTTAATTAATTTATTCAAAATTATATACATTCCATCTTTCGCCTTATCGGGACATAACTCGTATCTGTTGTGACAAATATATAACTTTTTTTTGGGTACGTCTATTAAATTATTTAATCAATGTTCGTTATGGTGCCCATATTACATTTGTCGCCTTCCAACCCCAACCCCAACCCCAACCCCAACCCCCAACTTTTTTTCCGGCAATTTAAATTGATACCAAAGAGATATAATTGTTTATTCAATTAAAAACTAAAAGTATATCTAGATTTCCAAATTAGGAAATTGCCAACGTAACTCTATATAAAGTAACCTTCTGTCAGGCACGCAAATAAAGATCTGCATGTTATAAAAAATATGGCCGGTCGAAGACTGATCTACCTTTCGGATATATGGTTTTTTTTTGTTAGTTATCTTCGTATAACATAAAGTTACGTATACGTGAATTGCTAATCTTTGTACGTAGTTACATTTGTTTTCATGTGCATTATTGAATTAAAAGTTATTCGTCCGAACTCTAAGCGTTGTAAATTGTCATTTCTCAATGTTGATTATATCGTTTAGATGATATATAACTGAAAATTACATGCCAATTTTCAAATATATAAAACAAGCGTAATTAACAGAAACCGATCACTCGACTACAATTAACTGTGATCAATAGACTACTATTACTTAATTTTATTAGGTGACATCCAATATATTATTTTAGTAAATTAAACTAAGCAATGGTTAAAGATTGAAACATTTAACTAAATTTATTTACTAGATCTCCGGCGCAAGGTGATTAAATCCAAAAGTCTGGAATTCTTTTGTAATTCAGAAAATACTATTTAAAGCATGGGATCAAACATTTTTTGATAATTTATGAGATCATTAAACTGATATTGTTTCTATAAATTTTCTATTGACACGTATTTGTTTACATCAATATATTTGCGTGTATACGCATTGGTTTGAGATTTTTTTTAAAACCCTTATAATTTATAATAATAAAATGTATTTAATTTGTGTTTAATTTATAATTAAAAAAGAAACCATAGTTCATTTGGTGGAAGAGTGTTGATTACAGTAATATTTCTCCACTAACACTATGTATTTGAATATTATTGTAAAAGCATCTACTTGTCACCCTATAGTCTTTTAAAAATATATATATAACAATGGCCTAATTGTTGCAGGATACTAATCTATATTGAACAATCATAATACATAAATATGAAATATTATATATCTAGAGTCGATAGTTCAACTAGTTGAATCCTAGAATTTGTTGAGAAGTATAAATTAACTATGTCTTAAGTTCTTTAACAAACAAAAAAAACTATAAGTTCGAGGGCACCTGTTGCAAAGAAGATACTAGTTTAATCTGTCATATTTTTCTTAGTTTACTGGAACATAGATATTGAGAAATGTTATATGTTGGTTAAAAAGGTCCTACTAATACTATAATTAGTATGTAGAATTAGAAACACCTAAAATATATGTACTTCGTGATTTCCAAATCTTCTAGTCCCATCTTCGGAAAAGAAAACCCAACCTTCGTTTGATCGATGGTTATATTTTATTCGAAAAATTCGTAAAATTAATAGATTGGTCATGCTGAAACATTACGAATTTATTTCCGTCTTTTATTTAACAATCATCGGATAATTAATATCTTATATTTTTTTGATATATGATACTTTCTCCGTTTCATAATATAAGATGTTTTATAAGTTTTATGTGTTTCAAAATATAAAATATTCTCACAATTCTATGTAATTTTTTACTTTATTAAATATTGGGTGACCAATAATAATCTGCAATTTTTTATGATTAGCTAAATTGTTTTATGTTTATATATTAAATAATATTTTTTAAATAAAAATAATTTTTTAATATATGTGTTTTTACCTAAAACATCTTATATGAAATGGAGGGAGTATACATGGTGTGGACCGTGGGGATGCTTTCAAATATAAAAAGTTCCTCATTATCTTATATGTATATTTGAGAGATTAAGGAGGCATAAACCTAGCGAGCCAAGTGTCACTAGACTTGGTGTTGACAATAGCCTTTCGCAAAGTCGCCGGAAAATAGTTTTTGACGGTTTCAAATTCAAAAATTTGTTTTGTCAGTGTATATATAATCCAATAAACAGATATTGATAATTAAAATTTTAAATTTGAACTCTACAAATCTCCTTTTTTCTTCTTTTAATCTCCACAAAATATTGCATGCACTTAGAGAATAAGAGTGATATATACTAATAATAGATTACATGATTTCGGACTTATAAATCTTCGGAAATGGAGTTTTTATGATCCGATAATTTACAAGTCATTTTCAGATGTATTTGAAGGCAAAGACTTGTTACATACAGCCGTATCTATGGATACATTTTACAGAAAGAGAGAATCATTTCTTGATAATTAAGACTTTTCTTGGATAATGATCTTAATTATATATATATATATATATATATATATATATAGTTTTGACTTTTTATTTTCGCGACACCACCAAAGTCAATTGATAATTAAGCCAACTAAGAAAAATGTCTGAATAATTTAAGCTAAATCATATAGTTAGACATATACATATAGAAGTCAAGTTCTTGTGTTCCTTTTATCTAATCAGATTAGGTTTAAATCCGACTAATAACTATTAATAGTATCATGCTGTGCGTACGTTAACGTAGGAGAAAAATAGCAAATGTTTAGAGCATCCACGTAAGACTGGGGGTGGGTGTCTTTCCCAAAAAAAAATTAATTTTTTTTTTAATTTAAAAATAAAAAATTGATTTTTTTTATTGTCGCAACGAATAACGTTGCGACACGTGGCAATATTTGGGAAGATTCTGTGTCTTAAGTGCCCTCCCCAAAACACTCTCTCCACATGGGAAGACACAAAATGGCGGGTCCCACAGGGGAAGACACCCAAACTTTTAACTGATAGATGTGGTCTTATAAGTCCAGAGATATATACACACATTCGTTCAAGGGATATATATACACATAAGTGTTTATATATATATATATTCATTTGGGGGGTATATATATATAAAATGCAAGGTTATTGCTATGACTAAGGTTGCTACCGCATCTTGTTGGGGATTTCTGAAATCATCCAGTATTGGCATATCATCCTCATCCGTTTTAACGGCATTAAGGATCTCTGCACGTTGTTGGGTGTTTAGGTAGTTATCCCACCATCCTTTAAGCTGTTCTGAAAAACCAGCTATAAGGAGTTCAGCTACCGTTTTATCTTCATTTTCTATTTGGGTTCTATACGTATTTGTAGCCATTGTCATTTTTTGAAAGAAGTTTAAGATATTGTACTCAGATATCCAAGGATGATTTCCAAAGATCAATTGATAATTGGGAAATTCCAAAAGTTTATAAATATCAAATTTACCAAATTTCTAAAATGAATTTTTTAAGAACAAATGTTTCAATAAAAACAGAAGAAAGAGATATTCAACTTACCAAACCTTTTGAAACAATTCATCTTTTTCTGAAAGTGCTTTACAAATGCATAGAGAAAATAATTTCAAATATATATACATTGGTTTAATCCATATTGGTACTATATATATATATATTTTTTTGACCCCCAAAAATGAATATATATATATATATATTCATTTAGTTACTATTAAAATCATTTTGATTTTCATTAACTAGCTAGGTTGCAGACTTGCAGCTTACCGTAACCCATATACATACATACATATGTCATGTATGTATTTCTCAGAATCAAGTTAACAAGTTAAACAACCAAAACGGAAAGTTGAGGTTAGCTTATAATAAAATTTATATTATGACATGTCTTTTAATAACTATCTTGGATGTAGGATTAAAAAAAAAGACACAAATGATGTTTATTATAAAAATTAAGAAGAAAAGAAATGGATAAGAACATAAAAGGCCAACATACCAAAATAAAAGATAAGAAATTCTATAAGAAAATCAATTATATTAATATAAAAAATTATCAATATAGAAATCGAAAAAATCATATATCTAATTCTATATTAGTGGTGTATATAATAAGCTGCTACAGACACGTACCCAAATACAATTTTGTTTAGGAATTACATTAATAATTTTACATAGAAATATTAAATATATAGAAAATCAATATATATCTCTCTATATTGAGATTTTCATGACATATATATATATATAATCACAAATATCATATTCATATAGTAAAACATCAACGCAAAAACTATTTACCAACAAAATAATATACAAATAAATATCTCTTTGAATCATTCATGATTTCACTCCCACTCTTCTTTTCCACCCTCTCTTGTACTTAAAAAAAGAAAAAAACTTGTTGCTTGAGTTGATAAGAAAATCCAAATAAATAGTTGATGTTAATGATGGTTAACTCTCAAAAGATTTTTGAATAAAATATTTGATCAAGTACAAGAGGCTCGATTTAAAACCAGCAAAAAAATATTTTTTTAAAGGGTAGCCTTCAATTAAAAAGGTGCACACTTAAGTTAATTACAAGTATATAAAGAACTTTCCTTACCCTACCGTTGTTTCTACTTAATGGCCAAATTGTTCATATCTTTTTATTTTTTCTCTGTTTAATTAAGGAATCTTTTTTTTTGCAACAAAACTAATTAACAAATTAATCTATTTGAATGGCTCTCATCTCATTTTAATTTAGTTTTGTTTGGTCAAAATCTGAAACGCTCTTTATGCATGCTCTTTGCCACGTGCTCTCTTCATCTCTCTCAAATGAGCTGTCTCTCTAATAAGAGTTTCTTCTGTATTGGAAGCTCTACTTGAAACCTCATCTCTCTCCTCCTCATTTTCTCTTTCTTCCACCATATGAGTAAAGCCTATAAAACCCAACACATCTCCCACTTGGTTTGCATCACAAACATCTTCCATTTCACCAACACAAAAAAAAGTCCAATTTTGTTTTTCTTCAAAAATAAATTTGGGTCACAAGTTGTTTGTTGTTCAGCTACTTCCCCTTCCCACTGTCAAAAACACGAAGTGGGTTTGAGTTATGGATTTCTCCGCCTTGTTTCTCACTCTCTTCGCCGGAGCTCTGTTCCTTTACTTTCTCCGGTGTCTAATCTCTCAACGCCGTCGTGGATCCTCGAAACTCCCACTCCCGCCGGGAACAATGGGTTGGCCTTACGTCGGCGAGACTTTTCAACTTTATTCTCAAGACCCAAATGTCTTTTTCGCCTCAAAACAGAAAAGGTCGGTGCTTTAAAAACCGAAACTTTGCAAAACAATAAAAAGCTAAAATTTTGAAAAATGGATCATGATAAAACTGATAATATGAAACAGGTATGGATCGGTGTTTAAGACACATGTATTAGGATGTCCATGTGTGATGATCTCGAGTCCAGAGGCGGCGAAGTTTGTGCTGGTGACGAAATCTCATCTCTTTAAACCGACTTTTCCGGCGAGTAAAGAGAGGATGTTGGGGAAACAAGCCATCTTCTTCCATCAAGGTGATTATCATGCTAAACTCAGGAAGCTTGTTCTTCGTGCTTTCATGCCTGAAGCAATCAGAGACATGGTTCCAAATATCGAATCAATCGCTCAGGATTCTCTCCGGAATTGGGATGGAACAATGATCAACACTTACCAAGAAATGAAAACAGTAAGCTCCTTCCTTCTTCCGATTTTCTCGGCTAGAAAAATTCCCCTGTTTTTTTCTCTCCCTCCTCTGTTTTGTTCTTCCGATAATTTCTCCTTTTAAACTTGTCTGAACTCTGAAGACAATTACTCTCGTTGTCTGCTTGAAACAGAGCAAGACACATACTTGATACTTCCCCTGTTTTTAAAACAGAGCATAACGCTAATTTTCTCTGTTTCTCTTCCTCCTCTGTTTTTAACTGTTTGTTTCTTGTTTTGTTTGATCAGTACACCTTCAACGTTGCGTTGCTCTCGATCTTCGGAAAAGACGAGGTTTTATACAGAGAAGATCTAAAACGATGCTACTACATTCTCGAGAAAGGTTACAATTCGATGCCAGTGAATCTCCCTGGAACACTCTTCTACAAATCCATGAAAGCTCGCAAGGAACTCTCACAGATCCTCGCTAGAATCTTATCAGAGAGAAGACAAAACGGTTCCTCTCACAACGATCTTCTGGGATCATTCATGAGAGACAAAGAAGATCTAACCGACGAACAGATCGCCGATAACGTCATCGGAGTAATCTTCGCCGCTAGAGACACGACGGCGAGTGTGATGACGTGGATCCTCAAGTACTTAGCCGAGAATCCCAACGTTCTAGAAGCCGTTACTGTAAGTAACACATTCCGACACGTATTATTTGTTGTCTGTTTGGTAATAAAAACAGAGGAGTGGCAGTTTCGTAAATTTTGCAGTGTTCTGATGGGTAGTGTCGGTATTTTAACAGGAAGAGCAGATGGCAATAAGTAAAGGCAAAGAAGGGGAGTCTCTAACTTGGGGAGATACAAAGAAGATGCCATTAACTTCAAGAGTCATTCAAGAAACATTAAGAGTCGCTTCAATCTTATCTTTCACATTCAGAGAAGCTGTCGAAGATGTCGAATACGAAGGTACTATTAAACCGGTTTTGTCTCTTAATCGAATCGTTTTCTTTTATAAACCGAATGATTTATTCGAATTTTTATTGTTTTACAGGATATTTGATACCTAAAGGATGGAAAGTTTTGCCGCTTTTCCGAAACATTCATCATAGTGCTGATATTTTTTCAAATCCGGGGAAATTTGATCCATCAAGATTTGAGGTAATTATCGTTTTTTATATCATTATAATGATGTTTTTGGTTATGGAGGATGATTTTACATTTAACGTGATTTGGTTGCTTGTACAGGTGGCTCCAAAACCCAATACTTTCATGCCATTTGGCAATGGGACCCACTCATGTCCTGGAAATGAGTTAGCCAAGCTTGAGATGTCTATTATGATTCACCATCTCACCACCAAGTACAGGTGTGTGTACTACTTACTTATGACCAGTGTTAAAAAAAGCAGTTTAGGCGTCGTTTAAGTGCTAGACGTTCTTAGACCGCTTGGATTTTCTAAAAATCAGTTATATTAGACGGACTGTAGGAATTTAGCGGATTTTATGGTAATTAAGCGGTCTCTAGGCGGGCTAGGTGAGTTAGGCAAGTTTAATATCTATTCAATTTTTAAAATAATTAAAAAATGTAATTTTTTAATAAATAAAATTTTAAATCACAAAACAATGTTGTATTTAAAATTTGAGAAATTTTATTTCGCTGTCTTGATAACTTTTAAATAAAATAAAAAATAGAATTTTTTGTGATTTTAAAATAAAAAAATGATGACTCATCATTTTTAAAAGAAAAATGATGAACTTTAAATTTAGTCTTAAGTTTTTTTTTTCATTTGAAAATTTGAAGTTATTCTATTATATAATTTTATTATATTATATTATATTTTGTTAATTTATATGTGTATATATATAATCTTATTCTAAAACCGCCTAAACCGCCAAGAATCATCTAGGCTTCGCGTTAGGTTAAGGGTCACCGCCTGCTTAGCGTCTAATGCTTTCTTGAACATTGCTTATGACCCATCTCTTTAGTCTTTATCGTTACATGTTTTTTTTATTTCTCCCTTTTGCAATTTTATAAACGAGTATTTTTTTGGTGGTGTGATCGTATCTACGAAATATAAAAAATGTTTCTGATAAGGGGTATTTTGGTAATTCAGTTGGTCAATAGTTGGAGCGAGCGACGGGATTCAGTATGGGCCATTCGCACTTCCCCAAAACGGACTACCCATTGTGTTGGCCCGGAAGTCGGAGATTGAAGTGTAGAATGACAGATTTGCCCCTTTGCTTTCTATATTTAGAAAGAGGGTATTAGAGAAGAAAAAAAATAATTGTTTCTGTTTCTTTCTTCACCAAGAAAAAAAGAGAGAGATGGAGGAAAAAATGTTCAAGATTTTGGTAGGAATATTTTTCCCAAACGGGAAAACCAGGAGAAAGCACCAAGTGTACAAAAAACTCCAATTAATTATAACTTTATTTAGTGTTTTTTGGAGTTTTAAAATTTTAGTTTAAGATGAGAAAAAGTTGGTAATTGAATTTTGAAAAAGGAGAAAATGTTATTTAAATAGCACATGTCTTTTTTTTTGTTTCTCCCAACAAAAAATATCTCATGTATTATATGTTAACTGATTCGGATTGGGACACCCTTGTTTTTGAATATCATTTTCTCGCTCTATAAAATATCCGTTAGTGAAACGTATTGATTATTGAAGACATTCCAAAGCAATAATCTACTCTTGTTGATTGTTTCTTCTATTTTCAAATGAATTGTTTATCAACAAAGATGACATAAATGTTTTTACTCTTGATTAATCATTTAAAAGAAAAGATGACATAGTTTTTCTCTTAATTAATTATAAAAAAAGATGACAGAAATAACTTGCATAACAAGAATTAAAATTAAATATATTTATTATGTTTTAAATTGTATAATTTTGCAAAAAAAATGGGTATCTGAGATGGTTATTGTCCTAAACGATCGAATGTTTTCTGTATTTTTTGTCAACCAATGAATATTCAAAACTTTATACTGCTACAAATGTGATTGATTTTAAATTGGTAATTTAGTGATTTACGTCGGTCTATAAAAAATTATTTTTATGAAACAAAAGTTTTTGTCTAAATATCTATGAATATTAAACTCCACATACCACAACATTTTTTTGTACCTAACCATTATTTCTGGTTAAATGCCAAACTGTATTTTTTTTGTTTCTCGGGTGGCTTGTGTTTACTTTATGTTGCATTGTATTACGATGTGTATCCAAAAAACTAAAAATATTTTAATATGAAAATACTTTAATTTTTTTTTTCTGTTTGTACGTAGAGTAACGAGATCAATGAATGATATTATCGCAACAGTAGTTATAGACATTTATTAGATTGACCTTAAAAAAAAATCCGACTCTATTCAAATAATTTGACGGACGACTTTGACCATCATCATTCACCCGTGAATTATGTGGTCATCGTCGCTGTGAGAGGCGTGCCTCACTTGTAAAAAATAAGGTATTTGTCTACCACTCCTCATTTTAGAGCAAAAAATAAATTCTATATTAGTAAAAAAAATTAGTTCATATCTCAATATTTAAAGTTTTATGTCTAAATATTGATTTTTTTCATTTATATATAGTTCCACATCATACCATTTGTATCCTTATGCTTTTACATTAGATAAATACATTATATATAAATATATATTAATATATAGGTATATAATATAAATAATATAATAAAATTTTGAAAATTTAAGAATAGTTTTGTTTTAAATTTTTGATTTTATAAAATTAAAATATTTCATAAAATTATATATATTTATTATGTTTTAAATTGTATAATTTTACAAAAAAAAAAAAAAAAATTATTTTAAAAATTCGCCTTAAACCTCTCGTAAGGTAGACTGTAGTTATATTACTTTCTTTCAACATATTATTGTTTTATTTAAATTTTCACTGGTGAGGTATAAATCACCTTTTATGATATTATAATATACCATGATTGAGAATATTGAGAAACAGCTGTAATTGCTTCCTCCAAGAACAAATATCAAAGGGGCTATCAATTTCCAGTCACTATCTTGGCGTCTTATTATCATTTTTATTTAAATTATGTTATATATTCTCATATTTTATTCTTAGAAGAAACAAATTTGAAAGCAAATATTTAATATCTAATAGACATTGGACAAGTGAACCAACTGTATGATATTATAAAATTCGGTAAAAATTGTCTTCTTATAGTCCCGAATAAACAAAAATCCTCTGCGTCCTTCTCCTCATAAAAATTCATTTCCTTTTGTTAAAAGTATATATTCACTCACTAAAAATTCACTGATTGTATAACTTAACCTTAACTAATATTACAGCTAGATGAAAAAGTGATGTGTAAACTAATTGATGAGTGAGATTAGAAAATATATGATTAATTAGTATATACTCTATAAACTAAAATAAAGAACGTTTAAGCATTATTATTATGTTTACTTGTTTTGGGGACTTTGTATTACTTTACGTCATATTGTCGTCCTTTAAATGTACCATGCTTCATGATTTTCACGTTCATCTTCTAAATGTAGAACAATATAGATATTACATGATCGATGGTCCCGAATATGCCGGTCCGTGTAACGAGATTGTATTATTTTGCTTTTACAAAAAGTTTATATTTTATGGAGAACTTGCATATGTCATATGTGTATAGTATAGTTGATTCATTGTTTTATCTCATATTATTCGATGTTATATTCCGAATTTCCTGAAATTTATAGAGTTTAACACAAATATCAACTACTATTGTTTAAATAATTTCACTCTATAAATTTGTTCGTAAAAAGATGAAAATTCTTTCTTTCAATAAGAGGTTTCCATAAATGGTTTTAACTCCATAATGAAAAAAATATAGGTATTGGCAAAACATCTAACCATTTTAACATTTAGAGATCAAAAATCATAACTACGTCTACGTACAACCAAGCAATATCTAACACGAAAGACTATATTTTAATTATATTTATATTTATATTTACTAGAATAATATGTATCATTGTTTCGTAAGAGTAAGACTTAACAAACGATATATTATCCATTCGATATAACACTTTCGTTTTGAACTTGAGATATTTATGGATATAACAAACGATATATTATCCACAAACTAGTTTGTGGTCATGATCACCAGTAAATTGATCATTATATCCAGATAAATCTCCAGAATTTTTGAATATTAAGTATAATTAGCTATTTAACAAAAGTAATAATACGTTTAATACAATTATAATCCGATTATCTCAAAACAAAATACGATTTGCTTCTGATTTTGCATGTTAAAGAATAACAAAATATCGATCGGGGTTTCTAGTCTAGCTGTTTGTGCCATAACACAGGTTTAAATTAAGAAATATAGATGTTTGAATTATAAAAACACAACAAACAAACTGTTACCAACGAAAAAACACGAAAGGACTAATACTTTTTTCCCCCTAGTTTGCTATTACACAATTTAAATGATGTTTTCCTAGTTTTGCAGATAGACAAATTAACACTAATGAAAAAAAAAAAGTAAGAAACTTACATATTTGTTTTTTTTTTTTGATAAAGAACTTACATATTTGTTGGAAAAAAAGAAACTTACATATTTATAGAATACTAGTACTATATATCGAGATTTTTCTACGTAATCAGATTCTTTTACAGTCTTAATATCTATTTATTTTCGTACCAAATCCGCTAATATTTTTATCGCGCCAATCGTCGTTTCTCAACATATATATTTGAATAAGGATAATGATGAGGTCATAATTAACTATAATGTAAAAAAAATATCTGTCGCATTCTAATTGCACCAATGCAAGTTATGATGCACTAACGTACATAAGGAAGCAGACATTGTGCTTTGCTTTGACCTCAAATAAAGAACTACGAATTATAGCTCTGAAGCAGGGCCGGTTCAACACTTTTGATGGCCCAAAAAGCAGAAAAAAAAATATGGCATTTTTCATAATTTAATAAAAATATCCAATATATATTATAATTACAATATATATTATAATTAAAAAATATTATTAAAAAAATCCTACTTAGTAAATATATGAAACAAATATAATGACAATTTGAAGAATTGCTTAAGTCGTCAACTGAAAAAAAAGAACTGATATTTCTAGTTTTATGGTCATTAGAGTTTTAATAACTGAATTTTTAATAAGTTTATTTTCCTTTTTTATTTGTTTAAGTTTAGCTAAATTAATTTTAGTAGAAAAATAACAAAAACAAAAAAGACATTATGAATAAGAAATGAAAAAAGGAAAAAAAATTAAGAAAAAAATATGTGGCATTTTTAAAATATTATGGGTTTTAAGTTATGGGCTAAATACATATTATAAAAATTATGTGGCCCTTAAAATTTTTAAAAACTGGTCAAACTGTTACTCTCATGTTCGCTTTGAAGTAGAAAGAAATATCAAATATCTATTTGACTTATAAACATATTAGTTTTTATATTTTTCATAAGTTAAATACGTGTACTATCAACTCCATTACGTGGATTGTTGCTAGGATTAATAAATGTAATCATTTAATTAATTACGAAGAATAAATAGTCTGGCAAAGAGTGTTTGTATATTAGTTGACTTAGTGGCTGTAAGCCACAATCTTTGAATACATATAACTAAATAAAAGAATAGATAAATAATCATTTATGACAAAATAGTAAATTAGTTAGTTTCGTGGTCGTTCGATGTACTTAGAAATGTATAATTCACAAGCTATGAAAGAATACAATCATTTTGCAAAATATGTTTTGGTCACGAGAGATGATATCAATGATGATTGTAAAATATGATTGAAATTTCGAAATGGAAAGCTAATCATAAACTATAAGAAAATTTCATTAGTTAATTCATTTTATAGATATCAATATTTTAAATGAAAATACCTAAATCTTGTTCAATCGACATGTAATAAATTCAGTCAGAAACCAAAGATGTATCAAACTGATTTATGATATGTGGTTTCAATATATCATTAGCCAAATTATATAAACCTTGTGAATTGGAGACCATACTTTCAATTAAATGTATGCTTTAGCACTTGCTTTCTTGATCTTCATGTTTTTTTTCTTCAAAATTAACGCTATCATAATCAAAATGCATTTTTAACATGTATACATACACACACACACACACCAAATGATATAAATTTTCTGACATCAAATTATTTATGAAGTGTGATGATTCATATGGTCGGTAGAAAGTACACAATCACAAAGGGGTTGTTTATTGAGTGACTTGAGTCCCAGTCATCCATTATGAGTGTCTACAGATTCACCAACAGTTTCTTTTTTTTTTTTTTTTTTGCTAAAGATTCACCAACAGTTTCATTTTATTTATTAGTCATTTTCTTAAAATAGTGTGTAAAGTCACAAGATGATCATTTTTCAACAAATCTTATGGTTGTGATAAAAGTCACAATATGTTTGTTTATCTAACAACTTACTAACATCTTTTCTGACCTTGGAAACTATTTTTGCATGTATTATAATCGAACCAAAACCAAAGTACCAGTCATCTTACTTAACCAGTTAACTCGAACACAATGCATAAACCGGTTTAATCTAGCTTCTCAGTCGTTTACACATGAAGCAAGAGTTGTTACTGGATTGATAAGACTCTTATACACATAATGCAAGTAGCACACTTTTTCATTGCAATTGTTCTTGAAACTATATTGGGGGTAGCTTGTCGTTTCCTTCAAAGTAGCCCGAGATCCCAGCTTTCAGCTGCAAAAGATTTTAACATTTTGAGAACGATTTAAGACGAAGAATAAAAAAATCTGAAAATTGAACAAGTTATAATACCTTCTGGACTCTGTAAACTGTGCCTGAGACCTCTTGTGTTTGTTTTCTGAGCAGATCGATTCGAGCTTCCATTTGACGATTCTGTTCTTCAGCCTGGTAAGTGGATTAAGAAGAGAATATATCAGTTCTTAAAACAAATGGTTAGTGTCCTGTCCCGTGACAGTCTTTTTTTGAGTTTACTTACCCTATGAAGCAAACTTGATAGTTTTTGTATCTCACTCTTCTTAGCTGTTGTTAGATCATTTGCTATGTCCATTACATTGGTCCTGCGCACGAGTCATTGTGACAGTAATATCAGAATTCCAGAATATGGTGAACTTACAATTGAGGCCAATGCCACATATGCATAATATTAAACAAAATGGATTAAGCGGCGTGCCAAAGACTTACTTATCTGAAAACAAGGGATCCAAACTCTGTTCTTCGACCAGCAGCTCAACTGTATCAAGAATTGGTCCGACCTACATAGGGAAAGTGTTTCAGTCAAAAAAATATTGACGAATCCCTCACTTCACAAGTTTGTGATCACAAAATAGGAACCTCTGCAAAAAATTCCCTAGTTTTATGTAACAAGCAAATAAGACGTCTGTGAACAGTACCTGAGTTTCGTGACATTGTGCATCAAACTCATCCTGTAACAATGGTGAAAACGTTACTAAGAGTTTCTAACTGATCACACCATGAATAACCAACCCATCAAAGGTTCTTTTATGTTTGAATTAAGATAACTTGAATGAGTACAGAGTCAAGAGTTACCTCTAATGTCTGATGCAAATTCACAACTACCTATAAACATATCAGAAAGAGAGACAAGATGTATGAGAAAGACTTCTCCTTGTTTTATGTAACATCAAACATATGAAACTAAAGGATCCTATAAAGAGAGAGACAAGATATATGAGAAAGGCTTCTAATTGATTAATGTAACATCAAACATACCAAACTAATGGATCCTATAGAGAGAGATACCTGAGTATATAACCAATAAAGCAGTTCTTGCTCAGCTTTACTGATTTTCGAGAAAACGCCATGAAAATCCTATATGATGGTTCACATAAACCAAAAACACAGAGGCTTTATTAGTTAATAAAAAATTGTACCTCACATCTCTTTCTTTCATTTATCAATTTATATTCTGTTTCTTTTGTTCATTGAATTGGTTTTTCTGGGTTTAGATTTCATTCAAAGTATCTTTCTTTAGTTGGTGTGATTGGGTTTTACTAAACTAACAATTCAAAACTTTTGATTTCTTATATTGCAAGAAATTACGGTTTTGAAGGGAGGAAGATCCAAACTTGACAGATGCCACAGTCTAATTCATTTGAATTTTTTTTTTAATCCGGAATTAGAAACGCAAAGAAACCTGACTTATGATGTTGATGATAGGATCCAGGCTGGTCCAACAAAAACTATGGTCGAAGAAAAAAAATATGGTGGCCCATTTTATATTTCATTGTAAGAATAACAAATTCTAAAATGAAAAAATAAAATATTCTAATTAAACTTAAAATCAATTGAGGAAAAAAAAATAGTAACATAACGTATAACAAAATGGAAAGTAGAAAGATGTAGCAAATATATAACTAATTTATGACACAAAACACTACTTTTAAATTGAAAACATTCTTTAAAAATGGCTAAATGTAACAAAATATGTGGCTCTAAATTTAGTAAAACATTTGGTGGTCCTAAGGCATGGCGTAGCCTGTCTGTCCTACGGGTCGAGCCTGATAGGATTTTGAGCTTATTTATTTATCAGAGGACCAGCGGGATTTCCCTCTGCTTTTTCAGAACCCATCTCCGCAAGCCAACAATGTTCTTCCTCAACATAAGCAACTCATATATTCTTAATATTGCCCTCCATGAGCCAGCAAGATTGATCCTGAGCGTGGTTCTTACAAACATGTGGCAGTTCAAACATTTTTCGATTATATTGAAGTGTTGTCGCATAGAAAATGTATAAATTTTATAATGTTAGTAATAGTATGTCTTTTGTGGAGGCAATTTTCAAAATAAGTTAAGACTTGTGCATTACTTGCGCAGAATTTATGGACCACGTCTTAACTAGAGATCTCTAGTGAACTATTACCCATTTAATTAGCTCATTATCTTCTCTCTTTAGCTTTCAATGTCTTGCATTTTAATTGAATATCTTTTAACAAAAACAAAAAAAGAATTTATGTGGTAAAAGTTCTATGTATCTTGAATATCTTGCAGTAACATGTTATGGAGAGATAAATGATGATGAGCCACAAATCCAGCCTCATAATGATTTTTAGGGCAGATAAATGTTTAGGGGAGGTGACATTTAAGGTTAGGTTTTTTTTTCTAGGGTTCGTTCTTCATACTTGTTCAAGATATTGTCTAATTAAATAACTACAGTAAAACCTCTATAAATTAATAATGTTGGGACCAGAAGATTTTATTAATTTATATAGGTTATTAATTTATCGATATTAATTTATAGAAAATTTTTCCGAATTTTAAAAAATGTTATATAAAAATTAGAAAAATAAAGACAATACTTCGATGTGTTTTAATGCATTTGCACATTAGAAAATAATCATTGTATATTTAAAATTTTTAATATTTTTGATGCAATTTGAGAAGATAATATCATATATTTTTTATATTTTTAAAAAATAGAGATAAACTCCAACAAAATTACAAATTTACGAATAAATAAACAGTATTAGAATCATATTTCACTAAAATATCTTATATATATACAATAAATTTATATAATTATTAATTTATGTTATTAATAGGACCATATATTTACATAGAGATTTCAAAAAAATTATTATCTTATTATCTTATCGAAATATGTCAATTATAACACCCGTCCAACTCGGAACCGAAATAATTTATTAATTTAGAGAGGTTATTAATTTATCGAGTATTAATTTATAGAGGTTCTACTGTATTATGTTTTTCTTAGAGCATGTACAACAGAGTTTTTAATAGAAACTCTATATTAAAATAATGAAAATAAATTAGTAATAGGAAGAAAGAAGCAAGAAGCGTTTCTCAGTTGTGTTGTTATATGATTGGTTATTTTGATATGTTTTTAATATATTTTATGTTCACACTTACAAAAGTGTGTTCACACTTATTTTGAGAGACGATGATGAAGATTAACTGATGGTAATGCTATTTGAATGTTATCTCTCAGCCAAAAAAACTAGGCTTGACTATGTCATTGGTAATATTATCAATGTTATTACCAAAGAACTTGTGAGGTGTGAGGGCACACTTAGTCATTTCAATCTTTATAATTCAGAAATAATAATGAAAAATGATGAGAAATTTTATTTTATAATTTATTTTCTCCCATGGTATCTACATATATATATATATATTATCTTGACTCATTTTATTCTACAGTCACATGTTATGGAACAGAGGTCAGGAAGAAAAAGAGAAGCTTAGAAATCCAACCTTGCAACCAATTAACTGGTTCAATAAACTTTCGAGTTAAAGACATTCATGTAATTTCACCAAAAACTTTCTCGTAACATAAATATTTAATTAGTGTATATGATTTATCATCTTAATTTTAAAATTTACAGGATGTTGAAATAATCTTTTCAACAGTAGGGAAATTGGAAGAGACTGGATCCCACTGTACACATCTCCCCAGTGGCCAATGATATGGAATTGTAAAATTGTAAAATAAACGAAGTTAAAAAATTAATGGTGCAAGTATTTTTTTTTTTTGGAAATTTAGTGCAAATAGCTTAAAAACATTGATTCGAATTTTATTGCATAGCATAATTATTTTTAACCTTTTTAAAAGATATCTATCTCTAAACATTTTTCTGGAGTTATAAATTTATTTCAACCTTTTATCAAAAAAAAAAAAAATTATTTCAACAACGATGTTTTCAAAGTTATTTACTAATACAATGGATGCTAGATTCTTATGTATTTTACACCATAAACAAATTTGACGGTAAAACCTCTATAAATTAATAATGATGGGACCGGAAGATTTTATTAATTTAAAGAGATTATTAATTTATCGATAAATTAATAACTATTAATTTATAGAGAGACTTTCATAATTAATACAATTCATATTTAAAGTAAGAAATTGAAAATCATACTTTAATATTTTAGTGGCAGTTACATATTAGAAAAAAATTATCGTATATGTAATTTTTAATAATTTTTTGATATAATTTGAAAAGATAATACCATATGTTTTTTTATAGTATGAAAAATTTATAGATGAGTTACACAAAAATATAAATTTATAGATAAACAAATAACACTAGAGTCATATTTCACTAAATGATCTTAGTTATATTTTATAGTTTTATATAATTGTACCCGAAATAATGAACAATACCCGATACAATATAACCTCTATAAATTAATACTCCATAAATTATATGGTCCTATCAATATCATAAATTCATTGGATCTGAACCGATTGTAAAACTATTTTTTGGGATAATTACTGGTTATCAATCGTTAGACTGGAACCAATCCAGAACCGACTTGTAACCGAACAGTACCTCTATGAGTCATAACATTCCTATACCGAAAGATCTAGACCCGCTCGGTTTCTATCTAGAACCGAACCGAATACCTGATTGTCCATGTCTAATTTAAATCATAGTTAAGTAGGCATGTGCAATTATATATTCGATTTGGTTTAGGGTCGTTCGGAATAGGATGTTAGGACTCATATAGGTACTGAAATGGTTTCGGTTTGATTCTGGGTCGGTTCGGTTCAGCTACCCAAAATATCGAAAAAACAAAAAAATGGTTAAATTTGTGTAAATTTTCACAAATATAACTAAGAACTCTATGATACTTCAGTTATTTTAGTATTTTGATTATTTTGATCTAAAAATAATGGATATATTCGGGTTTATAATTTTAATCTTGGGTAATTATGTTGCAAATCTAAATATAACTAATATTTTTTTGTATTTCGGATATAGGAGTGTATGATTCATTCGGATATTTTGAAAGTTTAGATTCGATTCGGTTCGATATCTTTCTTTGGGTCGGTTTTGATTTGGTTATTTGGTTTGGATATTTTGTCCAGACATATATAAGAGCATCCACAATAGGAGATACTCCACCAGTCTCTCAAAAAATTTTATAATAATATTTGTAGTATAATTTAATTAAATAAATAAAATTTGTTCTCAATCTCTTTCTTCACTGTTTCTTACTTTTTAATTTTTTATTAATAAGAAACTCTAGTAGATACCACTACTAGGAGTGCTCTAAAGTTTAA
Source organism: Cardamine occulta (assembly GCA_028015245.1). Classification (NCBI taxonomy): domain Eukaryota; kingdom Viridiplantae; phylum Streptophyta; class Magnoliopsida; order Brassicales; family Brassicaceae; genus Cardamine; species Cardamine occulta. Next base: position 9,466,235 of record CM051388.1, on the reverse strand, counting down.
AAATGTATGATGACTGGAAATTTATTGTCAGATATGGGAAAAAAACATGGAGAACAAAAAATAAAACATAAGAAGAAAAAGAAAAAGCGAATTTGGGAGAAAAAGATACAGTAATTTACGGCCCATATAGGCCCAAAGATGAAGAAACCGCGAACGGCATACAATTGTGCTTTCCTATAAATCTCTCAGCTAAAAACGAAGTTTTAGGTCATATTTCAAATTGAACACCAATTGCAAACAAGAGAAGGAGAGAGCAGCAAGAAACCCTAATCGCCTTTTCTTCCCTCAAATTTCCCGCTAATTTCTTCAGCTTAAGAGTAATAATAATGGAAAGTGAAAGTTCTCAATATCCATCGCAATTGTCATCGTCTTCAACTCCTCCACAAAACCCCATCGAATCGTTCATAGGAAGCTTCGTCACTCTGATTTCTAACTACGATCTACGTTACGAAGGCGTTCTCTGTTATCTCAATCTTCAAGATTCAACTCTAGCTCTCCAAAACGGTACCGAATCGATCCTTGTTTACTCTGTTTTTTCTTCTTCTTGTACAATCTTTCGGTGATCTTTAATTTTCGATTGTTGAATATTTTTGCAGTGATCTGTTACGGTACAGAGGAAAGAACTAAGAACGGATTTCAAATTCATCCCTTTAATATATTTTACGATTACATTCTCTTCAGCGGAACTGATATTAAGGTTAGTATTTGTGTTTATTTAACTAAACCTAACTTAGAATTTGAAACAGTATTAAAGATTTGATTATTTCGTCTATTTGATTTTCAGGAAATACTAGTTAAGCCTCGTATGAGCTATACTCAATGTGGCTACAATGGCGGTTACTACTCTTGTTTAGCAAGAGAAGCTACAATTAGTAAACCACCACTTCCTCTGATGGTATCAGCTTATAATCCAAACGGTGTTAAAATAAGCCAGAAATTTCCATTGATCTACAATGAAAATCTCATCAACCCACAAGCTATGACAGATTCTAGTGCTTACTCAGTTATGGGATCACTCAATGATGGATTTTACAGTGCTTTAAATCCCTTTGCTCAACCACAGTTTTATCCCGGTTCATATTACTATGACGCTTATGCTTACAACTCTATGCTTAATCAAGCTCATATAAACGCTGCCTCATCACCAAACCCATTTCAGAGTTTTTTTACTACATTCCCACCTCCTCCAATCTCTATGCCACAGGTATCTTCATCACCTTTGTCTTTCTGATATTTGTTTCCTTTGCATTTATAGTAAAATGTTATGCAATGATTTTTGTCATGGTTACTTTAAAAAACATTGCAATTGTTTGTTTTGTTTACCGTAAGCATCAAGTCATAACTATTTCACTTGTCTTTTGGTTGTAGAGTTTTAATGGAAGAGTTGATTTTGAAGCAAAGAATATCAAACAGTTCAAATTATGGGATCCTCCCCAAAAAAAGGAAGAAGAGAGTGCAAAGGTGATATAATATTTCTGTTATTGTAGAGTTTTCTCTAGCTTAGTTGAATAGAGAGTTGATGCTTTGAAGTCAGATGTTCAAGTTACTATTTTGGTATTAACAACGTCGCTTATTGTTTTTTGTTTTTTTTGCAGCCTGCTTATAATATTGATGGAGGTTTTTACGAGATCTCGCGCAAACCGTTTGAGCCTATCGGAAAACATTATAATCCATTTGCCCCTATAGGGAGACCTGTGAAGCATACTGAGGTTTGTTTCACACCTTTTTTGCCTCTACTTGTCCACTGAAAGATTATGTAAAAATCAAAGTTATGAGCAAGAGTTAGCATCTTTAGTGAGCAAGACACTAATTTTAGTTTCTTCATCTTTTCAGGAAATTAGTAATAACTTACAAAGGAGTTTTGAATTACAACCACCACCATACAATTTCACAATTGGATACAATATGCTTTTCTGATCTGGGAATCTCTGTTTTTGGGGATAAACATATTTTTTAGTAGATATCTTTGACATATCATTGACAAGTTTATGTGTTTTTTGGGTCTCATGAACTTGCCTCTTTTACTTGGCTTTCAGAGAGAATGTTATTTTTTTTTTCTTTTTCTGTAAGTCTTCAAAACTGTCTATATACAATCTTTACTGTTTTTCTAGTTCCGTGTTTTGTTTTTCTTATCCGCTACTTTTGAGTTTTGACTTGCATCTGCAAAAGTCAACGACTATTTGACTGGGTCTTGGTCATTGGTTCAGGGTGTGAGCATCTACCACACGTTAATGCCATCAACCACTTAAAGTCACATTGGATACCAATTACAAGTGTCGTGATAGGTTCAAATTCTGTTTAATAATTATACATTATGATATTTTCTTTATCTCAGTTTATGATGTACAGTAGCAATTAGAAAGATTCGTTCCCAGTTGTAACCCCACAAAGCCACAGTTGATGGTCTACATAACTCTGACTAATCTAAGGTTGTATTTAAGTTATATACAACTTTGTGTTTTTTTGTGTGGCTAAAACATATATATTCAACTTTGTTAATATATAATATCAAATCCGTATATCCCCTTTTTCTTTTCTTTTTATATTTATTTATATTCTGCTTATATTGGTAGTGGAAGACGCTTCTTCCACCAACAAGTGAATTATAGTTTCTGACTTGTTCGTTTGGTGCTCATCGTGGTTTTGTTTTTCTTCTATAGATCTTCTTTTTTCTTGGTCTTTGATTACGACTTGTACAAGTTGTTGTTGCTTCTTCTTCTGTAATTTAATCCTATTGGCTGACATGGTCAACGCTCCAAGTCCAAGGATGGCTAAGCAGCCTGAAGCTGCAAAGACACCGTCTTTGACCAGGTAACAATCTTCCTCAAGCCATCCTTCTCCATAAGCTTGAACTCGGCTCATGCTTATTGCAGTACTTAGAATCAAAACCACTACCACGAAATTTGACCTGACTCATAGGTAAGACCATATGTAAGAAAAGAAAGCAAGGAAGGATTAATCCAAATAAGAAACTAATCTCAGAGGTTTTTTACTTTTTAGATTTTCTTCCAATCGCCTGATAGTAAGTGTTAGACCAGAAATCTTAGGAATGGGAAATATAACTCTAACCTTAAAACCAAAACGAAATGATTTAACTGTGGTTTAAATTATTTTAAAATCTACCAACGAAACCGATTTAAGTGCACCTAACCAAATAATCAAAAATTTCTCAGAGTTTTATAATTTATAATTATAAAATAGATCCCGACCCATATATACTCTCTATATATAGAGATAAATAATTAATTATACTCTTAATTGCTCATCATACATATTTTAAATATGATATTTATGTTTTAATTAGTATTATTTAAAACCGAACGGAATCCAAAATAAAAATCAAACTGAACCAAGCCGGTGAGTGTAGCAAACCAAACCAAAAGACCAATGTTTTTTTTTGTTTTGGTATGTATAAAACCAGAAAAAACGTAAACCAAAAAACCAAGCCGTAAACCGATTATTTTAAATTACCAGATAGAAATTCAATAGGATATATCGATAGGTGGTTCGGTGATTGTTGGCAGTTTGCTTTATAAAATTATTTATTAATACATCATAATTCATAAGAGATGAGAATTTAAAAAAAAAAAAAAAAAAAAAAAACAGGAGAGAGTAATATCTTACCAGGAAATGAGCAAAAGAACAGTTGGTAAAGGAAGATCAGTAATCTTGTAACCATCTTCTCTTTTAATCCTTGTCCTGTGATTTCTGTACACAACTATGTTTCCAACGATCTGAGCAAGACAGAAGCAAAGAACAGCCGCTGATCCAAGCCCAAACGCATGGCTTGCGGGTATATAACAGTTCCTCTCTCTATCCCATCGTATATCTTCTTTCTACACACACATGGATTTTTTTCAGGAAATTTTGATTCATTCTTTTCGATTAAGAAACACAAAATTA